>CAAKMY010055251.1:0-20058 GCA_901111285.1 Corrigiola litoralis
ACGTGCATAGTAGGGATTATTCCCAGTAAATTTTCCTATCTTCTATTATATAAGTGATTCTCAAATAGCATTATTGTGCCTACCAAATACACCGTATAATACATGCACACGTACGTACACAAGTCAGACATAAACCAATGTAGCACAATCAACTGAATCAAGTCGTGGAAAAAGGCCGCCTATAATAAGCTCCACTTTAGTGTATAACTGTATATATATCAGTCCAATATTATTTTTAGTAATCCGAATCAATGTTTTTGTGTATTAGATTACTAGCGAGATAGCAAGAAAATGCTCCTTGGGAGAGGAATAAATATTCCCTTGCAAGTTCAACAAGAATACTGTTAGATACTTTTAGAACAAAGTATCTAAATTCAGTAGTTGGAGACTGACCCACCAATCTTCCACTCGAACCAAATGAAAGATGCAAGGACTGACTAGACACTTCTCTTTTTGACTCGCCAGTTGAGACCAGGCGCCTAATCACATGCCTGTGGTTTTACGTGCAGAATGGTTGCCAATGGAAGTCAGAAAATGCACCATAACCAGCTCTTCAGAGACTGAGCAGCTCTATATCTATAAGACTATAACCCATGCATGGGACCAATTGATGAAATGGATGAAAACAAAGTTCATTAGTACTAGTATGGACTGTGGAGGATCATACAAGCTGGAAAAGGTAATACGACAAGTGTCTTATTCCAACAACCATGTGGGACCAATGGAAGATATTATGTCGGCATGAGACGGCATCTAATATTGATTTAAAAAAAAAAAAAAAAAACTACAATTCAACGTCACGTAGAATTGCACGAACTAACAAGTATTTTGATTAATGAACAAGACTTTAAAGACTGTGAACTGTGGGTTGGCCCATAGACTGAAGTCACTTTTGGAAAAATTTTACAAGTCCACTTTAGGTCTTGTTACAAGGATTCAAGAATCAGCTTTCTGTGGCCGTTTTGACAACTAGAATGGGCTTGGTGTTTAAGGCCTTAATCTGCCTTGGTGTCAAGTTTTGTTCTTTGATTCGAGGTTGGTCTTGTATTGGAGGTAGTGTAGTCTTACTTGCCCCTATCAAGCTTAGCGAGTTTCATGCTCGGATCCTATGTTATAGGTAAGTGGTCGATTGGTCGTGGTGTCATCAATGGCGAGGTCTCTTGATGCCTCCTTTTCTTGTACTCTATTAGCCTCAAAGTCATTGTCGTTACTCTTTAGTGTTGTTGTTCTTCATTGTTGTCGGGTTGGATACAATCTTGAATGGTTAGAACGGAGCCTCTTGTTAGGCTCATTTTAACTCTCTTTCGTACCTCTTCAAAAAAAAAGAAAAAAAGAATCAGTTGTAGGAAAAAATTTGCTCACTAGCAAGATTGAGCCTGAAGTTTTAAGAAAAAGGCCAAAAATCAAAATTATTAATCCATGACATTTTGTTAAGAACTTCATATATATGCTTAAGTTTAGCTTACATGACTTAGACCACGATCATATATCGAGGCCACTTAATTAAAAAGAGTTAAACATAAGCGAATGTTTTCTTTAATTTCTCGTTTGGCCCTTCTATTAGCTTTGTGTCATTGTATGTCACATGCACTGACCTTAGACATCGGCAAAAGTCAGTATCATGAGTTCAACAAAAAATCAAGACTCTAAATCCTCTTATAATAATCCTTAATTTTCAACATTAGTTCATTATATATAGGTGTCCATAATATACCAGCACATTAAGTATGATGTTTATCCACTTATCCACAATGTTTATTGCTGCATTGCTGATTGCTCTCCCTAACTTTCCACAAACAAATTTTGTTACCAGTTTGTCAAATTTTGTATTTGATGTCACTATCTTAATACTCATCAGTCATCAAGGACCTCAGCTTGCATTTCATGGAGTAATATCCTAACCTCCATAGTCAAACTTCACACAAACTCAATTCTGTTTTCCTCCCTATAGTAATCAATTAATAATCTGCAAAATCTTCAAATAGAAGGGTTTATCACAAATACTCAATTCTGTTTTTCCTCCTATAACTTCTTCATTTTTCACAAGATATTTTTACTCTTTTTGTATTTGTTCACAGGATGCCCTTATATTTGGAAAAAAATTTAACCCACAAGTTAATTGATTAACTGGAAAAGTTAGACATAATGAAACTCTCCTACATAGATACGTTGGGTCTATACGTTTGAACAGAAGTTTCAAAAACCTCGTTATATATCTCCTTAGTTTATTAGCCATATCATCCATGCATATATTGAAAAATAAGAAATATATACCACCTAGGAGTTTCTTATTACATTGCATGGCAATAATCTACAATTATTGCATGACAATAATCTGTACAATTGGTAATACGTTATACAATTTAAGAATGACCAAGGTTACTAGAACAATAAATGTTATTGGAATTGAGAAATTGGCTATCCTTGAGATTGAGGGCCGGAAGGGAAGAAACCGCAACACAACACATTTTTTTGTGGATGTGAAGTATATAAAGGGTTCCGGCCACCATCTAATATAGTGACTAATCTCTTTTGTCGTGGGTGCTCTTCTAAGAAATAAAAGACTAACCAAGAAATATGCTTTATTCCTATGAGCAAGGATCTAACTCCTAATTAACCACATGGCCGGTTAAGGGATAAAATAAGACCATATCTCGTTCATTTGATGTCACAAGGCTGTATGTAAGTAGTTGATATATACAGTATATATATAATCCAGTAATAACCAGCTTGGCTTTTGCAGACTCATCCGTTAGCTAATTAATTCATTAGTCGCACCAAATATGCGACAACATGCGACTCCGATCCAATACTTATTGATACAAGAAAACTTATACTGTACTAGTCCTTAGAAAAGATAGAAACTTGTAGTAAAAATAATAAAATTACTATCCCTATTTCAGATGTTAATGAAAATTTTAACGGTTAGAATGCTACTTGACATCCACCGTAAAAGCATATAACATGTATAGCAACACAAAAGAATCTGTGTTGGCTTAGCTAGTCAATACAAAGATGAGAAACGTGACAAATGATCAAATCTCACAATGAAAAAAGTTAGTCACATCAACGAATAAAGGGAAAGACCAAACCTATGAGACATTTTAGCTACATCTGATGTCTGTTTTTAGTAAACTTCCCATCTTGTGAAGCTAGGAACCAAGAACTTTTTTTTCAACCACGTGAAAATAACATGAGCAATAAAAATAGAAACTATTGTCGGAGAAAAGCACCAAGAAGAGAATTATTTAATGCAATAGAGAGAAATCTAAGGGACCTTACCACATGTGAGCTAGGGAGACACATAGAAATCGATTAGGCTCGTTTTCAACGTGCTAATATAAATCATCACTGTATAATAATATAGTGGGATATATATAACATGTGTTGCTTACACTGAAACTCCTTTATCTTAGCTTTAGATACGTTACTTCTGTATGCATTTGTGTTTTCTGTAATGAGTTCTCTTTGTCGCTTTGGAGAATAATAACCTCAATACCATATCAATGCATGACATTATTGACATATACTCCATATCAAGCCTCAACTTTCACGTAATTTGCAGAACAACCCAATTGCATTAAGTCCAGATCATATTCCATTAGGTGCGAAATTGATCCTAGCCATATACTATGGAGAGAATTACTGAAAATATGGATCAACGCTTGCAAATGATGCTTCCTTCCTATTCTCGCAACAACTTGAGGTAAGTTTTGCTTTGCTTGACATGTTTAGATCAACCTTTTATATATTCATGGGGATGATGCTTTACATAACATTGTCCATCTCGGTCCTCGAGCTTGAGCCAAGGCGCCAAGCAATGTGTAGCTCTTGCCCGCCCAACCTCGGTCATTGCCACGCGACCAAGACGAAATGCTTAGTTTGAGAGGATATAATGTTCTGTCAAATAATCTATTGATTATGCTCCATGGATCGATGGTTGATACAGAATTTGATATCTAGGGTAGCACAACTTTCTTACTTAAATGAAGAAGGATATGACATGAATTACATATAGAATTTCATTTGAAGCACAGATGTTTAGATGATGAGGTCCCTAATGTAGCACTGACATATGTAGGGGTACTACTGAGGGCTTGAATGTTGGAAAGGATCAGCTAATGACGATTTTTTACAAGGGACGTGTTTGTGTTTATGATCTAACTGAATTCCAGGTATATACAATGCATACTATCTATCACTTGTGGGATTACTACAATTTACAACTTTTTTAACACTCTTCTTTTGAAGTCATACTAATGTTATGCGTCCTTCAAGTATTACAGGCAAGAGAAATAATATGGCTGGCATCGCGAGAGCTAGACACAAGGATGATTATGCCAGGATCAAATACGCCGCCTACCTTGCACCTGCCACTCCAGCTAAATGGCGTTCCTGGGCTGTCTATCAAAAGATCTTTAAGAGGGTTCCTCCGGCAGAAAACTAAGAGAAGGATGCAAAAAAACGTGCAGTGATGTAAGAAAGTAATAAAGAATTGCATATCAAACATTTGTATCGAACAATTGAGGAGAAACAATGACATAAAGAAACGATCAAAGAAACACTACACTTTTGTGCCAGGTAAAATGAATTGGTCACGTTGAAAATTTCAGCATTTCTCTTGTGAACTTGTTTAGCTACAAGATAACGAAGAAAGTGAAAATACCATGATGTTTTCCATCAGCCAATTTGAGACTGTACGTGTTTATCTATTGTAATGATGTCTCAAGGGAAAAAGGCACACTTGAATAAATGAGTTGGTTGGTACTTTAAAGTTTATATGGGAATTTAGCCTCGTCATTCAAGTAAACGAATGAATAATCAGATAAACGATTGCAAATGTAATACATGAAATACCTTTTAGTTTAATAGATTACGAGTCCTGGAAAAGTGATTCTTTAACTTGCACACTCTCTTCTCAAAGCAAATAATGCTGTTGAAGTTTCTATGTCTGATTTGTCCAATCTCATCTAATTTCTTTCACAGTAAATCCGAGAAATACATGTCAGGGAATGATCAATGAACCCATGAAACTACTTGAGAACTGAGCTTTACGATACATGTAGTTCTAGCTAGCTTGAGCCTTAGGAGGCCAGAACTCAAGGCAGGCAGTAGTAGCCTAGCAGGCTATGTAACAGATGCTCTAATGGTAGCACCAATAGCAAATACAGCTTCTGATTCAACACATGCTAACTACAGCATATTACAATAATGATTGCCAGTGTTAATTATATTTGCAATATTGCTCTACTCAACAAAGTCATATGTGACTTCCCCACAGTAGTTCAGGATCATCACAGGATAATTTACAGTGTTTTCCTGATCACATTACGTTCTATAACCTAACCCTTAACATTTGATTCATTGATAAACACCACCTGCAAGCACTAGCACGTGATGTTTGGGGGTTGCCGATGAAGATACCAGTAATAAGGCGCCTACTGCTTATAAGCGACATTCTTCCAGCCCTGTAGTTTTCATATATGCAGGTTCTGCAATTGGCACATCAGTCATCAGTAATCAAGAGAGGTTACAGACGCCATCCCGTGGCTATTGTTCCTCAAGTCCTGTTGACTTGTGAAGTCATCACAGCTACTATAGCTGTTTTGGAGCTTGGCCCTTTGGACAGCATTTGGAAGATCAAGGCCTTCTCTTCCCATCTGCTGCACTTCTTGAGGGGATAGGATCTTTATGTACCACACACTGTTTACAAACTCCCTGAAAAGACAATTTCAAATGTTTAGTGATGTCCTAAATTAATGCTGTCTTTGTTGAATATATAGTTGGGAGCAGTATCTGTGGATCATAAGAAACTAGGTCTACAAAAACAGAAGCAATTGAAGGACTCCAAACCATTGTAATATTTATTATGTCTAATGCAATATGCTGCCAAACAATTCTTACTTAACGATATGCAAATACAAACACTGATCAAGCCTTCTAATGATAGAGCATGCAATACAATTTATCAGGAGAAAGTGACCATAATGGCTGACAAGAACAGAAATGTTGGGCGTCATTTTGTGGTAAAAGCACGAGTCCAATAGCCAAGTACAAATGAAAAAAAAAAAACATAAAGCCAGAGTACAACACCGGAGAAACAACTAAGGACCATTAAAATGCAAGCATTGAAAACTTTTAATCAACAAGATTTGATTTGTGCAAGGGGAAGGTGATGGTGATATTTTTGTGTATAGTTCTACTATGACAGATGTATCAGCAAAAATAATCTTTTTTTCCTGCCATTCCTTCATTACCTCATTTATTCATTCACAATATTAGTACAAGTCATAATAATCAAAATGAATAAAGAAAAATAGGATTATTTGCTCATAGAGGTATCATACAAATGCATTAAGATCCTCTAGAGTTGCAAAAAAAATTCTACGAAGTTTACCCATAACAGCAGTAAAATTATTTACACCTCCCCACTTTAGTGATTTTGGCATGCAATCTTATTTTATACTACCGACTCTGAGAAATAAACCTAGAGGACCCAAGCCCCAAACATAGGTAACTGCTTCAACCCAAGTGCAAGATTAATAACTCAAGATCATAGCTAAAGCTCAATCAATTGTACAAGGCAAGAAAATATTTGTTGAGCCAAAAGGCCCAACCGGAGCCCCAGTCCTGACTTTCGAATGTCCCAAAAACCCCAGAACGATACTTGTGTTCAAGTTCAGGCCACACAAGAACTACACGAAGTTCATGCAGTACGACTGTAAAGGGAAACAACCAGCTATTTACCATTGGCTAATAAACGAATAAACGACCAGCCTAATATTTCAGATTTACTCACACACTGTGGACCCAGGTAAGACATTAAGTAGCTTGAGTGGTCTCTCATTAACTTGGGTGTACCCAGTGACTGACTGATTTGATTAGTTGTTACTACTGCAAACTGCAAAGCCAGAAATTTTGATTCCGGAAAAAAAAAGGAGAGAGAGATTGAGGAATATGTAGAACTTACTGCCAAGGGTCATCACCAAGCAGGAGAACATCATTCTCACGGTCAACAAATACAAGCTGCCAGCCTGATCTCAGAGGATCCTCCAGTTGGCCTTCCAGACCAAACATACGAGCAAGTTCACTGCGCAGCTCCTGATAACTGCTGAATTTGGATATATCCAGTGACCGGCCGAAGGATCCTGATTTATGAACCTGTCACATATGAGCGTTGTTAGTCAGTAAGATTTTAAAGATGTGAAAGCATTACTGAAACGGTATAAAACCTACAGTAGGCATGTGAAAGAAAGTAAAACTCTTCAAACATCCATCACAAATGGCTAGAAACTTGAGTGATGAAGCTAATGGTGCGATTTGGCCATATGTTGAGGCTAACCAGTGATACTGTGCTTGAACTTTAAGGTTTGCCCATCTCTTCCTTCATTCTTAAAAAAAAAAAAAAAGATGAACCTTAATTCTCTTATCCAAAAATCAAACCATTTCCTACCCTGCGCACCTTTCCCTGCACATGTGCAGTCCAACAGGGAGAGCAAAGGGTTGAAACTATCTCATTATTCACCACCAACGCCAAGTGATTATATTTACCGGCTTCTGAGTTCTTCCATTTCCATTTAAGCCTTCCTTTAGTTTTTGAGGCATGAAGGCCAAGGATGCCTTTAATAGCTTCTAAATACAATTTATTCTATTATATGTTTAAAAGATTTGACTTGAATATCCATCCTCAAAAATGTCCCCAAATGTTTTATGTAAGGATCTCCACCATCAAAAACTTCCTAACCAGGACTACTGTCAGCTGTTAAACCAAAATTACCTCAATGTTTACAATGTTAGACATGATAGAAAATCTCAATTTATCTAGTTTAAAAGTCTCCAAATCCTTCTTCCATTACAAGATTAAACAACAAAAGTAGTCCAAGAGTCTTGTATCACTGTTTGACATTACAGCACCCACTGCTGCTTCTCATCATATTTTAACCACCCCTTTATATTCAGCATTATGCTTCAATTCATACGACTATAGGGGGTCCAAAATGTATATCCACATGTTTTTGCCACCACACAAGAGTATTTTGCTTCTTTTGCCATTCCTTCAGTCAATCCATCCTCTTTACACCAGAAAAGCAACCACCAATGCAGCCACAATCTCAAGCTTCACCTCCTTAAGTCCTTAGCCTTCCTTTGCAAATCTAGCCAAGTATATTTCAAATATAATCGAAAAATGGGTTGCCATGCTAATCAAAGATTTGTTTCTAGATCAGTAGATACTAGGGTCATGGTTCAACCTTTCTTTACACCAACCTGAAACATTTTTTGAAGTTCCTTATATAGTTACAGCATTCACATGGGTAAAAGATGACCCAGTTAAAAAACATTAAATCTGCATAAATTGCTTTAGTGTTTTTCTTTCCTCTTTATTTCATTTATGAGCTCTTAGACCTGTTTTCTGTCCCTCTATATACAATTACCTCTTCTTCAATCATAGGGATTTTATCCTCGATCACAGTGCAAAATAGAAGTCTCAACTCCAACTAGGGGTAATAATGAGCTGAGCCGCTCGCGAGAAGATCAAGCTCGACTCGAGATCAACCTCGGCTCTAGCCCTTAAAGATTCAAGTAGAGCAAGGTCTTGGCTCGGCTCATAAAGCTTGTGAGTGGCTCAAGTTCGAAATATAGTTGAACACAATG
The DNA here is from genome assembly GCA_901111285.1 of Corrigiola litoralis. Taxonomy (NCBI): domain Eukaryota; kingdom Viridiplantae; phylum Streptophyta; class Magnoliopsida; order Caryophyllales; family Caryophyllaceae; genus Corrigiola; species Corrigiola litoralis. The sequence goes on from CAAKMY010055251.1 coordinate 8,653, forward strand.
ACCTTAATTTGACAAAAATGTAATAAGTGATCTTTCTATTTTTTTATCGTGTTAGTGTTTTGAACAATTTCATCATAGATTATTTTATCCTGAAGATAATTAATATTTGAGACAAAAAAATAATAATAAAAAGTTAAAGAAAAAAAGATGAAAACAGCAATTATATATAAGGTCCAGATGAGCTCGTGCTCAGCTCGAGTCTAAGCTCCCAAGCATTAGCATAAACTTGAATTTGTCAAGCTCGATCTTGAGTTTAACCTCATGAGCTCAAGCCGAGCAAGGCCAAGCTCGTGCTGGGCTCGTCTCGCTATTACCTCTCTCTCCAGCAGTTATGGTGCAAAAATTTTATGGTGAAATAACAAAATGGAAACGCAAAAGAACAGGACTATGTAGAAACAGTTTACATGAGGCTTACCTTTACAAAGGTTCTATTAGGTGGGTTTGCTTGGTCCTCATTTTCTGACGACTGCAGAAATCCTGATTCGTCTACACAACTGGTAGTCGTCATCTCCGAACCGTGTGGAAAATCAGTTCCTGTAGCACTTGGAAAACTGGAACAAGCAAACTGCATGGACAATGAGTCATTCTCATTGCTATTGCATTGGAGGTTTGCCAGCTCATTATGCTGCACATTTACCCCAAATAATAGATTGTTCTGTGGATCACTAATGCCCTGGTAGACAGAAAATTCTCTACCAGGCAAGGGTGGTAACAAAGAAGACAGTTCAGATACCCTTGATTGTGGCCCTCCCAAGTCCGCAACTTGAGGTAGCGAGCGTTCAGCAGAACCAGAAGAAAGCTGAGGTTCAACAGCAACTCGCTTCGACAGTAAGGGAGAAGAAGATATCAAAGGGTTAGAGTCAGGCAAAGTATATTGGCGGGATCTTCCATCCTGAGAGAATGAGTTCAATAAACTATGCATAGGAGAAATCTCAGCAATAGTTACCGAATTCGTAAGGGAATTCGAAAACATCTGCTGCTGGCACGGGGAAGAAATTGTTTCCAGCGATACCGGCTGAGATTGGGCAGACGACCCAAATTGAGGCATCGTGCTGATGACCTTCGGCATCTGGTGTTGATCAGTAAATTGATTTCGTAGCTGCTCTAAGTGTGGAAGTTGCTGTTGGTGTTGCTGTTGCTGTTGCTGTTGCTGTTGCGGCTGCTGCTGACGCTGTTGGTCATTATATTGGGAATTCTGCAGTTGCTGCTGCAGGAGCTGACCTTGGACTTGATTCTGAGACACACTACGGGTTTCCTGAAAGTTCTGAACTAAGTTTTGCTGTGATTGAGCTTGCTGCAACAATTGATTCTGAATCAGAGCAGCTGGTTGACAAGAAACATTTTGATTCTGCTGGAACTGGAGAAGAGACTGGTTAGGACGTTTCTCCAAAGCTCTTGGATCTTGCACTGCTGAAGATGCCATTGTTTGGAACACATCAGGTTGTAAGCCCAACATTGCCGAGTCCAGCCTCGGTTGCATCCAGGGTGTGAGCCCATAACCTTGAAAGTTTAAGGACGACATGCAACGATCTCCCACCTCTCTCTGAAGCCACATAAGTGGAGAATTGAGGCCCATATCACCATCCTTCATCACTAACCAAAGGAAAAGCAAAAGAGGGAAGAGAAAAGGCACCAGACAAGAGCATGGTCCTAGTTAGATTCTGATATGCAAGTTCAAGCATAAATATTCATAAACATTTACAGAAAACGTATCTAACTGTACCAAAAGCGAACCTGGAAACGATGGCAAGCCAGATGGCCATGGGCGTTTTAATCTTAGTGGAAATGGAGACGGATACATTGGAAATGTAGTCAAAGGTTCAATTTCCCACAATGAGACCCTAGGTTGCCTCTCCCCAGCAGTAGATTCATCCCAGCCAACCTACACATTAAGAAATTTCAGAGTCATGCTTTATATTCCAAAGAAAAAGACGAATAAAAGCAGATTATAGATGGGTACATATACAAAATAATTGGGGTGATCAAATTAACGTATTCCCTAAACCTAATTAAGCCTTTCAAGAAAACACCAAGGTCAGGAACAAGCGATGAGAAAGCAGTCTGTAAAAAAAGAAACATTCTATAGAATATTGAATCTTCAATCTTAGGCTTTCTAACAACATTACAATTTACCAGTTAAACTTGTCAAATGGTTCAGGTTTGGTAAAAACATGACAAGAGCAGAGTAGAATATGCGACACATGTACCAGGCTAGCAGCCACATTAAGGGTTGAGTAATAACTTCTGTTTGAGTAGAGAACACCCTTCAATTAACTTGGTTTTTATTTGCCAAATTATATTTTATATGTGAATATGTATTGCCCATATGACTTTGCCATCAACTTGATATAGATAATGCAGACCATTATGATTGAAGAAAGCAACTAGGATGAAAAAATGGAGGATACATATATCCATGTATAGCACAATACACGCCTAGACTTCCAAAAATTAGGTCAACAGTAAACAGGTCTACTCCAAATCCCAAAGTAAGGGATAACTTCAAAATAGTCTTCAGATGCCCAACAAGAAAGAACTCATAGACCTGACAACACACAAGTTAAAAGCTGATCTGAAGACGGAAAAGGAAACTGAACAGAATCAACAAACCTTCACTGAACGCCAATGGGAGTTTGGCCACCGAACAGAGTCCAAATCGCTAATCCCTGTTATTGTGCCCATGTACCTGGTTGGCCAGCAATATTGTGAGAAAAAAGTAACTTATAAGTCATAATTACCATTTGTTCCCTATGAGAGGATAATATTTACTAAAGAAACAAATATGAGCTGAAGTAAAAGAATAAAAAATTTGACCATAGAACAAAGTCAGTCATGCGCTAAACAAGTAGCACAGATAAAGATGCGCTAACACACAATGAAGAATAAGATCTTATATTCAAAAATCAAAACGATCTAGCATAATAAGGGGCTAGGTATTGCTTAAACAGGGTAAAGGCATAAGGACAAATTTAGGTTCAATAATCAATATCACAGTAATCTGCACGATGGTTGACAAATTTGAGACGAGGTCTGCAAATGGAGGCCTACGACGGAATAGGCTGAACAAGGGAAGGGAAGAAAGAAGATGGAACTTTTCCATCCAAATCATTAAAAAAAAAAAAAAAAACACCAGAAGCACAGATGGTGGGTCTACAAAAGGAAGAGGTAAAGGTCTAAAGAAAAAATATACTAAGGGTTTGCAGGAGAAAAGGACGGAGAGAGATTTGGCTTGGAAAGGCGGGCGAAGCAGAGGTTGGAACAGCGGTGGACTAGGGGCGGAGGCTTTCAGTTATCGTTCAGTCTCATCACAGGAAAATAACCTGTATGCAATACCTAGGACAAATGTCCAACTACCTTCATACAAAGGGAGCAACAATTCCCTATCCTAACTAAAGGTAAATAGGTTTTGAGCCATGGTCTCTCCAAGGATATCATATTCATGTGCTAAATACACTGTAAAATAATTGTGGGCCAACAACTGAAGTCCCTTGGTTCTGGTGGCAGAAACGAATTAATATATGGAGTTCAACAGTTAATTGCCTTCTCCTTACTGCTCAAGTTTTCAACAAAAAGCTCCTCTCCATATTAAAACCTTCTCAACAGTCTCATAACTGATCACCCAGGCTTAAAGCAGATTAAACCAAACACCAATGATAAACTGTTTAAGAAAAAGACCTTAGCCATAGATGGAGTTCTTTGTCTAATCTTAACTTTTTCAAGGAATCATTACACAACAGATAATTTTTCTTGTTAACAGATCAGTCCCTTGTAAAACTCAAGATGTTTATAGATGTAAGTGTTCTTTCAGCAAAGTTGATTTTTCAGCAACTACGGATGGTCAAAATCATAAAGTGTGCATAGATCTGCATGGAAGGCAATGACTTAAAAGACACCGTCCATATAACACATGTACTTCATCGCATTCACAGTAGAAAAATCATCAGTTAGGACTCATACCTACGCACACTTGACTCTTCTGTTTCAAACAGCATCCGAAAGCGCATGCCCACAGAGACACGGGTATGGTAGACAGCTTTAACATACTTTGCCAGTGGAACCACAAATTCAGATGGACTAGCCCTGAAATTTGAACAGGTAAGCATACAAATGTACATGTGCAGTAAGGCAGTGTAATTATGGCCTAAGACATTACGCACCTTGGATTGAAAAATATTGTGAAGCGGCTGTTTGTAGCAGCTGCATGTGCTGCTGCAGCGAGAAGACCTATATGCATGCTGTCACTCGATAATACTGACGAAGGCATGACAGTTTGTGGACGAGTAGCACGCCGAATGCCAAGGAGTAACTGATTCTTCTCATTCCTAAAAGAAGTCACCGTATGACAAGTAACATATTGTTAATTTAGTTGGCATGCAGAGCAGTAAGAAGAAGAAAATACGGCCATGCACAGTTGCACGTAGCTATTCCACTGAACTGATTTCATGGCATATAAGAACATGCACGTACCAGATGAAGATGACAGAATCGCCAGCAACTAGTCTTTTAGCACTCACAAAGACGCTCCATCCAGTGGTAAGGAGATGTCTCTTGGGCTGCCCTGCAACAGCAAGCCAAATTCTACGAGTAAACCAACCATGAATCACCAACCGCGACAAAGACACCTTCATTTCTTTGGATGACATATCTTACACTAACGGCAGTGCAGAAAGTGATATACTACTACTTTTTGGGGTTATTATTATACTATAACTTCATATGGCAAGAAAAATTAACTCTTGCTAATACGAAGATTCCCAAGCTTAACAGCAAATGGTCTATGTTTTTTCTTTATGCTTTGGCACATCATCTCTGTTTTAAGACTAGCTCAATATTGCAATCCCCATCCACTCTAACAGTTTGTTGAAGGTTCTACAACAATCCACTGGTAAATTTATATAAAAATAAATAAATAAATAAATAAAACAGGAAGCTTACCCCTAAAGATATGTCTGAACTTCCATTCATTATCGTGCAGATCTCTGGCAATCAATTCCTGAGCAGGAGGTTGCAGAGTGTAATCCTGCCAAAACAACAACAGAAAAAGCCATGCCGCACACCCATCAGATTAACAATTGGCACGGACACATGAAAAACACATTAAACCCATAGGCCAGGCAGCAGGCTACTCCAAAGAACTCACGAGGGGAGGGAAGACTTTTTCGGCTGCCCGGCGAGGAACAGAAAATCCTCCATGAGTGCTAGTGTCACTTGCAGTTAAAGTTTTGCAGAAGTAGTTAGTTGGCTGCTTGCTAGCAGTCCCCAATTCTGCTGGTAGGAGACAGACATCCTTTTGCTCTTGCTACAAGAAAGACATTAATGATCTCGATCAGCCAACAGAATCCCAGAAACTATAAGAACTACACACTATAGAGCCATAAACCATACCGCAGTCAGGGGCTGCAAAGTCATCTGAGCATACACTTCGTCTGTCTCGACATCTGCCTGCAATTAAGAATACATGAAACTCAAGGACACAGCCAACATGATGGATTTACATAAAGCTACGTCGAAAGCACTAACCTGCATGGTCACATCATGAAGCTGGCAAATAAGCTGAGCCGGCAAGTTAGGATAATTAGGAATATGAGCATCTATTTCTTTGTTAGTTGATGCTGCAACCTGCGAATTATTCAACGTTTTGTCAAACTAAATGCAAAAGAGTGAGAACCACTGCAGGTTTCAGGAAGCTATAAGCAACATGTGTCCAATTCCCTCAACAATTTCAACTTCTCCCATCTACTCCAAAATGAAGAAAATATTGCTATTTGAAGCATAAAGCACACGTTTCTCAAAAAAAAAAAAAAAAAAAAAAAAGCATAAAGCACACGTAAATCACAAGAGAAACAGGAAGTTGATTTTTTGTCAAAAGAAAACCAGATAATCCCTAGCCATATTGGTGAATAATTTGAACAGACTACTAGCTTGATCACTAACAAGATTAATGCTTGACAGCATAGAAACTCCAAAGCTTAATAATAGCAGACAATGAAAACAGGGCAATAGCATGACCGCCGACATTATCAATGGCTTTGACAACTTAGAAACTTCAAGAAATAATTATGTGACGTGTCATCACTTCCAGTCGCGATCTATATTACTTCTCTTCACTTTTGAAGCCATATCCTTGTTGAACACAAGATAAAGGATAACCGGGGGGAGGGGGAGGGGTAGGGGTCAGAACCCGATCCTCCGTCTAACAGTCTGAAACTTCTGCGGCAAGAGGCAAAGAGGAAGGCTGGCATGAAAGAGGTAAAGGACGAAACAGACGGATGAAGCATCAGTATCAAATGTGACTTCGGCCCACTGTCTCAGCCATTTCTCCATGTATCGAAGCCTAGCCTATGAACCATCATTGTTGATCCATCACACTCAACAATGGTTTCAACAGTTTGAACTTCAGAAAATAATACATGCCCCCATACTCATGTCTAAAAAAGGAATGTGCCAAAATTTTGAGTCACGGTGAGTCAGACATCCAAATATGTACCCACAACTTTGTCCATCTAACATTGGCCATACAGATTATAATACACTTTACAAAGCAAAGGAACAAGTAAAGCATGATTAAGCATGAGAACTGTCTCAGAACCTAACCTGTTCACTATGACCCTGAGGAAAATACACAACACGGCTTCCCAGAGGAGGAAGGGAAACAAGAGGGCCAGCACATGCATGCCACAGTTCCGAGTTCAAAACTTTTTTCTCACCTGAAAAAAAGAAAATTAACCAGAAATTGTAATCAAGCACAGAATACTGCATAAGTAACAAAGTACCAGTCAAACTGCCACACAGGCAGCATCGTTGAATTAACTAGTGGAAGGAACACAACGAAGACTGATCTTATGGCTGAAACAGGTCATGTGTTGAGGGGATTAAAGAAAACAAAAACAATCTTGTAACATCTAACAAGGTTGGACACACAATCCCTCGCAGCAGTGGAGATCAAAGCTAACTAGTCAAAGATATACCTTGTATCTGAACAAATTAAAACACAAGGATGAAATTGAAAATGCAAGCACCGTAAGCTTCAAATGCAATCAATATAGTCCCAAGGACCAAGGATGTACTTGGATCCCTATATGTTTTCCAGAATAGCCAACAAAATCTAATCATTTATTACAAGGAAATATCGGCCCAAATCCAAGCTAGCCTTAGATACCCCCATTTCAACCAATGAATCCAACAATCATCTATAAATAATATGCAACAGCACTAAAAACTGACCAAAATAAGACCCTCTTAAAAAAGTAAATGACCACAACCTAAACCCTGTTCCAGTTTCAACCCTCAAGTCCCTAACTCAAAACCAGAGCTACCACTTTGTACACTTCACTAACAAGATCCAGCAAAGCAGAATCACCTCAGCCTAAAACCAAGCAAGTCTACATATACAAGCTTAACTAAGTTCACAAATAACATTTTCAGCAACAAACACATGAGCACCCTTAAAAATGTCCTACTAATCAGCAGTAACTCATTAGCAAAAATAGAATCTCTATGTTCCATTCCTTTCCTTTCTCGACCCCTGCCCCAAAAATCTCTTTCCTACTATAATTTTCACATTCACACTACAATCAACCACAAACCCAGCAGCAAGCAGAAACCCATACATAGAACTATACAAGCATACAAAATTACATAAAACACATAAGCTTGATTAAGTGCACACACAAACTAAGGGCTTTAGGTTGTCTATTTTTAATATAGCCCTTTCCTTTTTGACCCGGCTTCGAAAATTTCTTTCCTAATATAATTTCCACATTCACAGTACAATCACCAAAAACCCAGCACCAACCACAAACACATTCACACAACATTACAAAAGCTATAACCTTGATCAAGTTCACAAACAAACGAACATACTCAGAACTAAAACAGAAACATAATACACATAATAATCTACTCAGCATTCGCAAAAAAACATCTATGTTCAACCCTTTCCTTTCTCGACCCCCGCCCCGAAATTTTTTCTTTCCTATTATGTTTTCCACATTTTACAATACAAATAACCAAAACCCACCACCAACCAGAAACACATTCACACAAAATTACATAAAGCATTAAGCTTGATCAAGTTCACACCAAACAAACATACTCAGCAACACAAACAGAAACATAAAACACATAAGCATCCTTAAAAATGTACTCAGCATTTGCAAAAATAGAAGCTCTATGCTCAACCCTTTCCTTTTTCGACCCCCACCCCGGAAATTTCTCTCCTACTATAATTTCCACAATCACAGTAAAATCAACCAAATTCCCACCAGCAACCAGAAACACATACACACAACATTACATAAAACACATAAGCTTGATCAAGCTCCACTATGTTCACACATAACATTTCAGCAATAAACACATGAGCATCCTTAAAGTGTACTATTAATCAGCAGTAACTCATTCCCAAAAATAGAAGCTCTATGTTCGTCCCTTTCCTATCTGGACCCCGCCCCGAAATTTCTTTCCTACTATAATTTCCACATTCACAGTACAATCACCCAAAACCCAGCAGCACCCAGAAAAACCTTCACACAACATTACATAAAGCATCAACCTTGATCAAGTTCACTCACAAACAACCATACTCAGCAACAGAACATACTTAAAATGTACTCCACAACACCATACATACATAAATACACACACACATAAACATAAACATATACATAAACTAATACAGAAACTAATACATAACAGAAATTTGCAAATTTAGTTCACCTTCCTCAGGCTGATGAGCAAAACCTGAAGATGACATCCTCATTCTCCACCAAAACCACTCAAAAAAAAAAACCCAACTCCCAAAAAAAAACACTTTCCCCCCACCACCACCACCACCACACCACCCAACACAAAAAGCAAGTTAAGCTCAACCAAAACCAGTACCAGCACAGAAATCAACCCTCCTCCTCCTCAGCCTCATACAGATCTTCAATCCAAAAAAGACTCAACCTTTACACTCTTCTCCACTATTCTACAAATGGGTTCTTCCTCACTTCACCATTTTTCCAGCTTAACTAGGGTTCTTGCTCCTTTTTCTTAGATCTCTAAAAACCCAGAAAAATGCTACATCAACCTAGTACTATACTATAGCTCACTAAAGTACACTAAAGTATGCTAAAGTGCACTGATTGATTCAATCAAATAATAACTTGCTAAATCTTTTTTTTTTTAATAAAACTAGAAAAATATTACTAACTCTTTTACATTAAGTACTTGGCTTCTTTAGTTTAGCTTAGCATATTATTATTTCTGGCATAATAATAATATGGTATGGGAGTATGTAACTTTATTATTATTTTGCAAAGTTTGTAACTTTATATTATAATTATTTTTTGGGTTTATTGTTACATGTTAGTGTGTGAAATGTGAAGTGGCCTCAAATGATGTGCCTTTTTAGTTAACTTGAGTTGGTTTTACTTTTTTGTTACAAAGAAGGACCCTCATAATTGGTAGCCTTTTTGAAGGTTGGAGAGGATTTAGGAGATCAACTATTGGACAAGGACTTACTTTTACTTTACCCATGAGTTTACCCATGAGTTACTGTTATTGAGGATGGTTGAATTTTGACTTGGTTAAGAAAAGTTGTTGAAGTTATCTGGGGTAAAAATTGGGAAACGATAGGCCAATCGCAGTTATCGTATGTTATTAGAGGGCTTTTTTATAAAAAATAGAAAAAAATTACCCTAGTACCCTTTCTATTTTACGTTAATAGACGAGTTTACACTTTTTTTTATATCAACAAAATCACGGTAATGCCCTATGAAAAGATGGGGGTCTTCCAATAGCTGCAATTGGAAGATCATTTCTCTTAAAAATGAACATAAATTATCAAGAGAGACAGTCCTTTTTTATTTTAAAATTAGATATGGTTATTATTGGGCTTATATTGGTTATTATTACGCTTAAAGTTGTCACTTTTTGTTAACATGATGACATAGTGAGCATTTTAAGACATACGGCGACCACTTTAAACTCGTTTAATTTAAACTTAAGATTGAGCGGTCTAATAAGAGACTAGCTGAAAATGAAACTGGAAAAGTTTGTTACCAGTGCGGTGAATCAGTGTGCGTGATTTGCATGATATTGTGCATATTCGAGGGTTTACCTATAACGAATTTAAGTAGCAGTTGCGGGTTTTCGTGTTATGTAAAAAAACGAAACAAGAAACCAAGTAATAGGTGGTATAACAGAGGTTTCTTTTTTGATCTTTTAGGTCTCAAGTTCGAGTCTCACTAGCAGCAAGATGCACGAATGTCTTATTGGTTCTGTTGTGTGATTTTGATCGGTTTCGTAAGCGTCATGGAGATAACATTATTTATATGGTAAATTTTTTTTTCATCAGTTACTTTACATAAATGTAAGTAGTTATGTCACATTAAGACATCTATACTATTATCTTAAACGCCTAAGGATTTCTATAGCAAGGACACGTGGCGGATATATATTTAATAGGGGTCATAAATTGAAAAAAAAAACTTCTATTGAAACTTATGTTGGTTGGTAAGCCAAAAGACGTCATCTTCAAAAGAGACATTTCCGTTTCTATAACAGTCATGATTCAATTATGTTTTAATTTAACTATTAGCTAATTAAAATCATTGATTATCTATTTATGAATTCAATGAAACTGCTATAATTTGACTATTGGTTTTCCCTTATACTCAATTACTTGCAATAGTCTTTACAAGAGCAATACAAAACTATATCCATCCTCTTTCAAGTCTTGAACACCGTTTTTTTTTTAGGTATTCTTCTTTCATACTTGAGCATCAATTTATATTTTTTTTTTTTATATGCTTATCATTGATTCGTTGTTCAAATGTATTTATCTCCAATAAGTGACCCCATAAAGTAAATGAAAGATTGAAATCAGTGGATTCATTAGTAATGTTATACTTTTTTGTCTTTTATGATTTCCATATCATCTTTGCGTTTCTATTTCATTTGCGTATTATTTTCATCACTCTAAAATTCAAATGTGTTTACTTCACATTGATTCAACTATTTCCAACCAAATTATTGATTTCTACTATGTGACTGTTCATTTCAAATTACATTAGAGATGAAATCAAATATTAAAGTAAGTGAATTATCATGATTTGATCGATACGAGTGTAGTTATATTTTATTCCTATGACTTTCATATTAATTTTATCAATTTATATGCAATTTTTGCTTTATTACTCGAAAACCAAATCATTATTTGTGTTGGAGTAATGTCCTCCGACAAGTGTGATTAACATAAGATGATTATTCATTTAATCGGTTGATTATCGTATATCGGTAATGATTGGCCTGCTAGGGTTTGACGTTACTGTCGTACGACGGCGGTAATCAACTGATCCCTCACGGTCACACCTTTAGGGTTTACCGACTCCATAGTTAGACACGTATATTGATACGTGG
>CAAKMY010055260.1:0-18675 GCA_901111285.1 Corrigiola litoralis
AGCAAATGTGTCACATGGCCATCTTAATCACACTCAACATCATATATAAAGCCTCCTTGACCAAGTTCTTCCATCAAAGCTTGGATCATTGAACGACCCGCCAAGCTTTCCTTTATTAGCTTAGCCTTCAAATTATAGAGAGTTCTAGAGATCGATTTGTAATTCGATTTACCTTTGCGAAGTTAAGATCAAAGTCTAATTACTAACAGCTAATAAATATTGTAGTATAATTGTACACCATCCCTTACGCTTTAAAAGATATGGAAAGTTTCCTTAAAAATTATGGAACGAAAGAAAACTACTATGAGTAATTGTATACCTCACTGACTCTTTAAAAAAGCAGTTCGTACGCGTGATACAAACCGACTGAACAGGGGTACAGATATATAAATATCAGCCTACCTCTATATTAATCAAACCTAGCCCTCAAAGTTTACTCTCAAAATTTTATTACGTAGTTTCAAAGAATGGTCAAGCCAAAAAAAAAGTTTCAAAGAATGGTGCATCAAGGTTGCTATTTCCCTGGCCTTAGAGCAACAGTTGATGTTGAAGCCGTACACTACATAGAGAAAAAGCATGTCGGTAGTCCCCAAGATGTTAATCATGAGTATCCCATTAATATGGGATATGACCAACAAAATTATGGCAGAAACGGAACCTTCGACAAAGACATGACTTTCTTAGTTTCATATGTAGATGGTTTGGAAGATATGGAAGGAACTATATCGAAGTCGCTCGACGAGCTCGAAGTATAGAAGACTTTGCAAAAGAGTTCACCACTGATGTCATTCACAAGGCGCTCCTTAGCATGTTAGAGGATGTACGATCTGGTCGACGTTTTTGTACTATGTTTGTTGATATAAAGGTTAAGGGTTGTACCATGGAGGAAGCGGCAATGTATAACATTGGTGGTGATTCTGAGGATGAAGTGGAAGAGAATTTGTTGGTTGATGAGGATGAGGAGGAAGAGGAAGAGGGTATGGATATTGATGATGATGTTGCTTATGAGGATGAAGTAGAAGAGGAACCAATGTTCATAATAGATGATGATGATGTTGTTCATGAGCATGAAGAACAAGTTGTTGATGGTGCTTTAGTGGAAAAAATACACATCGATGATGCGAAGGTATTCTTGGCTCAATGTGGGGTGAAACAGAGGTTTGTTTCAACTAATTGTGGTGGTTCTTCGAGTGAAGAATGTTGCGCGATATGCCTCGATATGTTGCTGGACTCAGAGGGTAGTGGCGTAGAGTTGACTCAATTGCCATGTTTACATGTTTTCCATAAGGATTGTCTTGTTGAGATGATTGTCAAGGGTAGCACTCATATTGTATCTTGTCCTTTATGCCGCTTTGAGTTGCTTCCTATCGTGTGTGACCAAGAAGTGAATTGAGTGAATCTTTGAGTTATATATAATTTACAATATATAGTTCGATGGTGGTAGTGGAGATATGGTTTTACACTTTTACTAGTTATGTGTTTTGAGTTTTATTTGTTAGAGTCATATTGTTGGTTTGTAGTTGTCGTTCGGCTTTAGTTTGGCGCATTAAAATACGTTCTTCGATTAGTTTGAATTGAATTGTTCATAACTTATCATAAAAGTGAAATTTCTTCCTTTAATTGATCATAGCCTTGTGTATTTTATATATTATTAATCATGACAATTAGGTCAAAACTTGGCCTTTTTAATTTAGTTTGTCATTCGCCTATGTGGCTATGACCTTGTATGATTAAAGTTGTTCAATATTGTGTATTTTCATTTTGACGAGTACTTATCAATTTTCTCATTTTTGTAGTAGTTATTAGGTAATAGCAAATTAATCTTTCTATACGATTTTAGTATTGAAAAGTTTCAACCGCTTCCGCTCAATTTAAACAAATAAAAAAGCTCCAATTTATGGGCACAAGCGAATCCATGAAAGTTTGCACTGATGTCTGCATGCAAAGTACAGCCAAGTGAAGGGAAAATGAGGCCTCACATCCATATATGTGATGGTGACGCTGGCCAAGCAATTAACTTAAACCAAGACGATTTTCAGCCACAAAAATCCTACTTGCTTATGAAGTTTCACCAAAAGTATTACGAGAAAGAATAATACAACTAAATTTAAGTACAGTTTACCTCATAAGAACCAAAATATCAATACAATTAGTCGAGGATTGAGGAGAAATATCATACAAAAAAGAAAAAAAAAAAGATAAGGAATCAGAAGATACAGAATACAGGCAACTCCAACTGTGCATTGATTTTCTTAACACCCACAATGACCAAGAAATTGTTGTTGGCTACTTGGCTCTAAGCTACCATTGGGGAGAAATATGAAATACACTACAAACTCTACTATACATGTTTTTGAGCTACAATCAACCCATTTCAAAAAACAAATGGGCTTAAAAATATGTGTTATGGTTCGTAATTATGCAACTGCTGCTGACATTTACTTCTACTTATTAGTCATAACTACAAGTCAGAAGAGGCAAAAAGAAGGAAAGAAATAACATATGCCAAAATGGGGTGGAACTTTCTTCGCTTCATGTCTTGATTTTGAACTTCCTGTTAGGTTTCAAGTCAACCACGACGACAGTGATGTTGTCTTTGCTTCCTTTCTGGAGAGCCAGCTTTGCGAGGTAATCTGCAGCGCCTTGAGCAGCTAAATCAATACCTTTGCCTCTGTCTGAAATGCTGTTAGTGCCATTCCTTTTATGCCACATAAGAATTCGTCTTCTGGCCGCATCACATGCTTCTTCATTCGTCAGGACGTCCCATAAACCATCACTCGCGAGGATAAGGCAATCATCTTCTTTAGTCCTCTCAACCATTGTCACCTCTGGATCCGGTATAATCCATGGCTTCAAATATCGATCACCTGAAAGAAAGCAAAACCAAATAACATATATGAAGCTAAGCTTGAAAAGAGGAATGCTTGTACACATAAGACCCTTGACTGTGTATGTTTTTGTCATAGATATTGGCATCTTATACACATCTCAGTATCACTGTAACAGAAAGTTAGATTACACTCCAGTGAGAAATCAGATGTTGACAGTAATACTTGGCAAGGATTTAAAGCATGCATCACGGTTATAAATGGCCCATTAATATACTATCATGTATCAATTATATTGACTTCATAATGTAAGAGGGTCAGCACATACACGTACTCATAAATTTTAGCAAGGTCGGTCAATGCACTTTCATCCGTTACATTACATAAGCAAATATCTAGGCTTCTATTTCAAATAACCATGGTCACATTCATGTCTTCTACCACTGTAAATACTTAACAGTCTCAGAACCATTTCTTTTATACACTTGTATGGCTAATCCATACGTATAATGTACACTACTATCTCAATAACCGAACATTTCAAACAACCAAGCAGCCTCGTTGCTGTCTGTAATATTTGTGACTTAATTCCAGCAGGGTGTCTGCTTAGCAAAACTCAAGATGGTTACTTTACTAGTCCAATCCACCTTATTTTTGAGAACAGGATGCAAAAACCCAGAAACCTCGCATTGCAAATGAAAATTTCAGACAATAGGTGAGCTAATTCGAAATTTGTACTACCAAATATAGCGCTAGGCTGCTCTCTCAGATAAACAATCAATTAATAATAATTGGCTCTTGACCATGTTAGACAGCAAGTATATTCATGAAGCATGCGAGTGTCCTAGCTTTTAAAATATATACTACTCTGCCACAGCGCAACAAATGATGGTTGGACTAACGTGTCACATAGGGAGAGCCACCAAATAACTAAATAATTCCAGCATTCAAATGCAAACAGGTGAGGTGAGCACCCAGTGAGCCACATAAAGTACTATCAGTCGTCCATTAGTCACTCATGTTAGATAAGACATCCATGGGCAATACAGGATCTTTCTTTTCTAGGTGAGAACTTGGTCAGATAAGTTCACAGAGAGTGGCCTCCAGTAAAGTGCTACTGACACAAGGATGTGACAATCACACTGAATATATCATGAAATTCAAATCAAAAAGAAAAAAGAAAAAAAAAATGGAAGACCATGTTATCCCTAAGAAAACCATGACCGTTAATTTTATTTCTACATAGCCATGCTTCAATGATCCTCTTAAACTTTTTCACCAAATGCTAGGAATATCCTATATAACAAGGCCTATTAAATTCCCACAACAAGCATATGCAGGAACATAGAGCTTTACAAAACCAAATCAAGCTGATCTGTTCGGTTATTCAGGCTGCTCTATCAGATTTTAAACAACCCAAACCACACATTTAACGCAAATTAGAATTTACCCCACCAGCTGCTATTGGCTACATATATCTTTCATGACAATATTTCCACAGAGCTTTGTTAATGTAACATTCTCTCAAGAACCATGCTTTCATGCCTTTGTCTACCTCTCTTCCTATGGCTATACTAACTACACATATGTCCTCACTGGAACACCAGTACATTTTCACCTAATATAACAAATCATCTTAGAAGGTCCCACGGTTTCTACTTAATTAAGTAATTGGTGTTACGGTCTTCAGCAACTTTTTCATTTCCATATCTACTCATGGGACCTAGCATTATATGTGTAAGAAGTATGTCGGAAAGGCTTCTCTAAGACTAACAGTTTCAGGCTAATTTTCCAGGAATTGGGAAAACCAAACATCCAAGAATAGATCAGAAAACTATGTAGCAGAGAACCGCATCGTACGAGTGCACCAAATTTGCCTCTTGAAAATAGTTTCCGTTTCCACTAACATATAAGCACATAAGCTCTTCCTATATCCCATTGCATCCCCATCCCACTATTGCCAAGTCACACTAGACTCATGAAAATATATATATGATCCAATCTTTGATACTACTCATAGATTGTGGTCACCAAAGTCAGCTTATTCATCTGATGGCTCAAAATTCTCTCACTTCTAACCACCACCACTTGTTGTCTTTATTGTTTCAGTAAGAAATAAATGAAATTATACCAAGAGACAAATCAAACATAACCAGGTTTTTCAAGATGAACGATCAACCATCTAAGAGAACTGTCGAAATAGCACTCATTTAAAGCCATAACAAAACCAGAAAGCATCGAACTCACTTTTATGGGTCTTCTATGCATCATGAAAGCTACTACATCCATTGGTGTTTACAATCACCAAAATGTCAGTAACCGAATTTCTAACATTCCGAGATTTCTCTGTTCATATATGAAATATAACAGGTTTGAGACAAACATATTACAACGGTTTTAACTTTTGTCATCTTCCTCCTAACAACCATTAAATGAAAATTTGGTCTTCAATTCTGATCTTGAAAATAGAAAGAAGAGGAATCCATATCAGCAAATGTAAAAAACACACAGATTCAATGTACTCCCAAACAGGCAAGTATGGATTTCATAAGCAGAGAAATAATATGAGCAGGTTAATGAGGGAAAAAGGAACTCAAACTCATGAACTGCAAACATAAAAACAAGTTTTTAGACATCCTCACACTGTCATTATAAAGAAAATATCAACAGGTTCACTATAAATTTCTAGTTAAGAACTTACCAATGGATCTCGACATTGCAAGAACTCCAAAAACACGATACCCATTCCACTGTATAACCTTGCCATCTGCAGCTTCTATCCTATCCCATTCGTCTTTCCGGTCAGGCTAGAAAATATTAATGTCTAGATTAGCTCAAAGATTTTTAAACTTCCATCAAAGCCAAAACCAAGATACTAAAAGACGAAGAAACGAAGAGTAACTTGTGACCTACTTTATGATCTACAGACAGAGGCATGGGTGCTTTTCCACGACAAAGTACAGCCCTAGAATCACCGCAGTTACCAACTATGATATGAGTCGAACAAACAATAGCTACAACAGCAGTTGACCCAACAGTTTCAGGCGCAATAGGTTCTGTACTAGCCTCAGAGACATTGCTGCTTTCTCCAGAATTCTCTAGCTTAACTCCCCCAACCTCAGCATCAACTTTCAGAAAACAATGAGAGAAAGCTCTTTCCCATTGCTGTTGCAAATTTGCCTCTGCGCTTTCAGTAAGGAAGGTCTCTTTTACAACTTCAATTTCCTCCGCCAATACCAGATGCAAACGATCACGACAATAATCGGCAACCTAAAGAATCAAGTACCAAAAGATAAGAAAGCTATTTGCAAAAGTATATAACATCATCACACTACATCTCACATATTCATTTTCCTAGAAGACCTAGAATTGGTACTCCACAAGTATATTGCCCTTCTCATTCAATGGGACAAACCTATAAGAACTCTAGTATAGTGGGAAGAACGGAAAAAAATAAAAACAATCATGCATATACACAATTGGGAGAAATAGTTCAACTATTCGACATAAAGAGAATTAAACAGAAGAGTAGCAGCATATACCTGACAGCCACCATGTCCATCATAGACACCATAGAAGTGCACATTCTGCCCCAAAGTTTCAGTTATTCCATTTAAAGCATTTTCACCCATCAACATTTTAGGAGGAATTTTCTGAAAGCAAGGCACAGCAGCTACAGCATCTTCCATCTCAGGCCTTCTACCACAGATTGATGTAAATCCCCAAAGCGGCAGAGAATCCGTGTCAAAAACACATTGGGTGCTCATTGTTCTGACTATCGTTTCTTGATTAGTTCCGTCTCCAGCCAATCGATCACGCACTTCATTACCCTCCTCTACATCAAGATCCTCTGCCACTGCCAATACATCCTTGAGAGGCTCCAACCTAGCATTCAATTCCACTTTGCTAGAATCGACCAAGATATCAGATTCCCGAACACTCTTCTCCATATCCACGGAAGCAGGCGAATAGGGAACAGAACTAGCCTCAGCAGCCAAGAACTCTTCACCATTAATACTACTCCTCTCACTAGCCACAGACTGGGAGCTCGAAAAGAAACCATCCTCTACACTTTCCTGATCGATGTTATCGCTCGAAGCACCACAACTATCATTTTCAGTTAACCCTCTCAAAGAATCAGATTCCCCATTAGTCTCATTTACACACAAAGGCTCCACCAATACCAATTTCGCCATTAGACTTTCAGAAGACGAGATATCTTCTCCGGCCAAATCAGAATCCTCAGTCTTCATAGTGGTATAATCGCGTAAAAACACCTAAAACAAAATCGACTTCTACCCAAGTAACCTGCTATATACTACAAGAACTGCCAATTCACCAATGACTATACTACTACTCATTACAAATAACCGCAAACTCATTGCTCGTGCTGTTTCGTCGATTGAACCCCTTTTTCCCATACTGATCACTCGAACTTCCGAACCTTAATCCACCCTTCACCTCCTCACCTCCTCACCTTCCTCCCTTCCTCCACTCAAATGGGTTTTTCCTACTATAAACTCCACTCTTCCAAACACCCGAAAATCGACTTACAATCACCAAGAACCACACGAACTTATCAAAAACCCAACTAGCACTAAACTGCAATAACTCCACTAACAATATAACAGCTCCCAATACAGAAAGAAACTATATTTCTGCAATCTCTTCAATATAACAACTCCCAATACAGAAAGAATCTATATTTCTGCAATCTCTTCAATATAACAACTCCCAATATAGAAAGAATCTATATTTCTGCAATCTCAAGACCAATTCTTTAAGGCTAATTCAAAACCAACTAACTAGCATAGCAGCAATAAGTGAGCACCCAAAAATGCAAGCATATCAAAATGAGAGTCACAAGTATGCAACTTTTCTATCAGTATCAATCACAACTTGTGATCCACAAAAAGGAAAATCACAAGAAACCCAGAAAGCCTAGAATTGATGATGATATGATACTAGAAAGTAACAGTGAAAAGCAGAAAAAGGGTCATGAAAAAGGGGGTCAGAAATCACAAGAATGTCACACCTTTGTTGGACTTATTATTATTATATATCTAATAATTTGTGTTGTGTATATAAAAGAATATATCTTGGATAAAATTAAAGTCCAACAAACTAACTAAAAAGATTGTTACCCAGATCTGAGGGATGCTATAAAATCTTTTTTGTTGGATAAAATAAAAATAAGGGCACTTTATTTATGTTTATTTATAGTACAAGTGCAATGTGTTAGTACTTATAGTTAGACCAGTTCAATGGAGCGGGTCCCCGCTAAAAGCTCGGGCCCGCGCCCGTTTTATAGCATGTGTTATGTAACAATAAAATGCAATGCAAAATATAAAGTGTTACTATGTGTTATGTGTTGGAGCTAGCTCAAGTAGTTGGAGCTATCTTACCCCAATCATGAGGTTGGGGGTTCGATTATCTGCGACTTAGTGCGCTCCTTTCAGACTAAAAAACTATGTGTTATGTGTTGTGCTTGAGCTATAAAATGCAACAAATATATAAAGTGGTAGAAATAGTTGAGCTATAAAATCCAACAAAAATATAAAGTGGAATAAAATCCAACAAAAATATAAAGTGGAAGAAATAAAAGCCAAAACCCAGGGAATTGCTGGAGATACTGTTTGTGTAGTTTAGACAAGAAAAGGACCATTTTTGTGTTGTGTACTTGTGTAGTGTTTGTTCAACTTTGCAATTGCACTTCTTTTTTCATCATTTTCATGTTCTCTTATGTTATTCTCTATACTTGCCAGCTGTGTGCTTCCAGATAAGGTTGTTAAATACTAAACCATAAAACCAGCCCCCTGCTCTTGTCAATTGTTTTTTGTGTATGTGACGTGGGGTTTCCCAGGCCTCACTTACTATTTTTAGTATGAATTTTGTAGGCATAAAGTTATGACATATGACATACATTTGATTTCTTAAATGAAAAAAAAACCATAGATTTGACTATTTGAGTGTATGTATTTATGAGTGTGAAAGTCAATTGGATGAGTTGATTTTGAGTATCTGATAGCATTGTTTTTGTTTTATAAGAAGTTTAATGATATAAGTATTTGTTTTCACAAAATTTATAAAAAATTCCTATATATTTTTGATAAGTATTAGATATACTTTAATCAATTTTATGTATCAGATTTAGTGGATTCAGATCATGTTCGAGTTGAATCGCGTTCAGACAACTTGGGTTGAATTCACATTACAGTATTCATGTTGCATTGGGTTTTATTTGAACAATAAGCTGGAATGGTTCTAATTATATTAGGACGAGTGTCACACAATTTAGGTCAATATTTGGTAACTCTATGTTAGCATATGTCAGTGTGACTTAAATGTGACCAAATAGTGCATTACAAAAACCCCAACTGTATTTCTGATGTGGTTTAAACATGAGAGTAAGAGAGGAATCATACCAATTTGACAATCTGTGTGGCACCTTTGGTTTATTATGTTAGCTTTATTTTGTACCTTACTTTAAGCCAATATAGTCATGTTCACTTCTCATTAGTCCATGTTAATTTAAAAAAGGTTTACCACATTCTTTATATATTCTCATACCTAACAATGAATTTTAACCACATGATGGAAACTGGAATATACATCAATCCAATGGTGTGAAGAATGATAAAGGTGTGGGAACATTTAAAAGAATGCGGGAGTAAACGCTTCATTTAGGGAAGAAAAATTTAATAAAAATTATTTAGCAATTTCTCCATCTTTTAAAAATGTTCTGATCTTATGTTGTTCAAGAAATAATCTGAACTTCAAGTATCCAATAAAAGTGATCCCAAAAACAAACAAATGCTGAGCTCTCATTATAATATGATGACACCTTATACACAAACGGAAAAAAAATGTATCTTTTCCCCTTCCTCATACTTTCCTTATGTCTTGTTTCTCATTCTTTATCTGTAGTTTGCTAAAGTTGTTGTATGATTCATGATATCTCTCCTCTTCCACGGTTTCAATTTTAGTACAGAAAAATTAGTCTATGTCAATTAAGAAATTACTGCTTTAATCATATAACTAAATTTCTCTAGAGGTACAAGACCTATATTACATGCTCTTAATTTCTTCTGAATTCATAAGATTACTAGAATGCTCTGATGAATGACATACTATGTGATTATAGATATGTTGTAAGAAAGGGGAGGAAATAGTTAGTTTTGAATAAACAAGATTTTACGTGGCATGTGATATAATAAGTGACTGGTAAGCTTTGAATTTACGAAATTTTAAGTATGACAAACTTTGGAGTTAGGACCTTATCAAAAAGAAATAAAAAATTAGAACCATTTTTGTTAGACATATCCAAACGTTGTATTATTTAAATTAGTATAACATGGTGGAATTATATTTTGAAGTATTCATGTAAAATTTTCCATCAGAAAATTAATTAATTTAAGTAGTTAAATCATTTTAGGTAAATAACTTGGTGTAAGAGCTATGTTGTTGGTAGGCACCTATCTTTAGAAAGGAAAAAAGAAATGAAAAATTACAGCTACCATATCGTAGAATTCGATAAAGCACCCTTTAACCTGGCAAACAAGTCATATGGGGTTAATTAGTTTAAATCTAGTTCAATTTGGAGTTGCTTATATTTAGTTTGATTCCTTAAATTGGAGACTGATGCTTTCGATAACCTGGCAAATGGGGTTAATTAGTTTAAATCTAGTCCAATTTTTCATCTTATCAACTAAACAAGCTGACTCCACAAAGTACATTTTCTTCTGGACAGAATATTGTGAATATTGTGTACCCATACTAAACAGACTACTCCGTAACACGTACTTGATCAGTTATGATAAGCATACAGTACTAGTAGTACGTAAGTTTTTACAATTGGCATATGCATATACTGATTGCTGAGCGCCTGAGACATTAGATTGGACTTTACGTGGACTTTGCTTAGCTCAATCCAAGTCCTACAAAGAGGACGACATACTTCACCAGATATATATTTTCCTTTTACCACAGAATTTTTTTCATGTCATCTTTATACAATAGGGCGGGAAGAAATATGTGAAATATGTGTTATATTCATATACATAACTATCACAAGGCAACCCAGATTTAGGAGTCTAGATTATCCTTAGATGATAAGTTAGCTTAGAAACTGTGCTAAACAAAAATGTCCAAGTGAATACAATGAACATTCGAGCACCATTCGAAAAAAGAAAATAAAATCGGGCAACATATTTGAATGGAAACGACTCAGCACAGTTCTATACATGTCTTCAGTTACATAATTTATTATGGAAATTTATACTCTAATTCCTCTACTAGAATTTTCACCTATTTTGTAATCCATTACATCATTTCAGGTTAGTCGAAGCTTATTTCCTATAGAATTCGCAACTCCTGGTATAATACTCTAAATCCATGAAAGCTCTTACATACATAACACACAAAAGACCTCTTCAAGCTTATACATCGTTCTCCAAATCTAACTTCAACGATCACTCCTTAATCGATAAACTCATATGCAAGTAAAGAATAGAATATAAAGAGTAGAAATTTGGAAGGATCTGGGAGATCCTCAAGCAATATACCCACAGGATCCGTTCCATTCAACTCTAATGTCTCAGCAAACAATGATTACGACAAAGTAAAGAAAACATTACTTAACAAATAATCATTAAAAGAAAAAAAAAATTGTACATTCATGTCTGCTTAAACTGCTTATCAGAAGATCAGCATAGGAATGACATTTTATGTCATCTGCTCCACTAGTTGTGTATATACTATATACATTCTACTACGACATGCCCATCTCAAAAATTAGACGGGGCTAAATTTGTCGATTCTGTTACCATAGAGTTAATATGATAATTCTATATCATATAGTCTAAAAAGAGAGAACTTGAGAACAAAAACATAGCGAATCTCCCGCATGTGATATATTTACCTTTTTAAGTTTTGCATTTCAGCTTCCTATGGGCTTTCAAGTCCACCACGAGAACAGTGATATTATCCTTGCTACCCTTTTGTAGAGCGAGCTTGGAAAGATAATCTGCTGCTGCTTGAGCAGCAGGATCAACACTCTTTCCTCTGTCCAAAGATAGGCTGGCTCCATTCTTTTTATGCCAAAGCAGAATTCGCCTCCGTGCTGCCTCACAGGCTTCTTCATTTGACATTACATCCCACAGACCATCACTAGCTAGAATGAGGCAATCATCCTCCTTTGACCTTGGAAGGACCATTACTTCAGGATCTGGAATAATCCATGGTTTCAAGTATCTGTCCCCTGAATGCAGCCAAACAAAGGAGTGAGCAATATGAAATGACAACCATAGTTTATCTCTGATAAAAGAAATGTTCACTTGACATCCGCATGCAAAACTGTCAGATAAATGGTCAAACAGTGCACAAAAGCAGAAGGATCAAAACAACAGGCAAAACAATAATGATAGAGCATACTGCGTTTTTTTTGTCACAAGCTCAGGCTTAAGAGTATACAAACTAAACCTCAAACAAGAGCAGCTAGTATTTGACTAACCAAAGACGAACCAAGCAACCAGGGTAAGCTGGGAGCAGAACACCAACAAAAGTATTCAGCAAAGCATGCCCTTCATTGTATTGTGTCTTTCCGATATGCTCCATGGTTGTATTTATACCAACCTCCTCTACAATAACCAACCTCACCCCAAACAAAACATATAGCAAAAAGGAAAGAGGGGGACAATTAACCCTATACATGCCTCCCTTTGCTTCTTTTTCTTTTCTTTTTTCGCCTTTATTTCCAGAGAGCCATTGTTTCCCAGCCCAGTGCCCAAATTTTTAGCTAACTTTGCATCTCAACAACCTGTACTTCTTAAAATCATAGGATGGTGTGAAAGTTGTTCGAGAGTGAATTATCACATTGACATGGCAGCATCAATTTATATATTTCCGTAATTCATGTAACTTGTGTATTGCCTAATTAACTAAGAACAAGACAATAACCCAAGTTACATACATTTTACCTACCTGATTATTTCTAGGATTTTACAATATGGGAAAACTTTATTATCTATCAAGTAATCCTATGGCCTTATTGAAGTTATTCCCGTGGCAATGGCGCACAACCAAATGCCAACAGCCCAGGAAAACTAACCACTTTGGTTGGCACCCTCTTCGGAATGGCAACAGAGCCCATAAGACCAAAGATCTCATGCAGAAATATCGACAGAGCCATGCCTTAACCCTCATTACTAGATATATTAGAGTTCTGGGAACACTTACAGAAGTTTTATTGCCTTCAAATCACTAGTCTATTCTTTTAGTTGATTATCTCTCACAAAAGCCCGAATATATTGTCCCCAATACAACATACTTCAATTTAGTCAGTCAGTACTAATTATCAAGAAACAGTTCACACAGTATAATTTGACAACATTATTAAACACATTCCAATCAGAAGACTATGTGAGGCTATCAGAAAACTGAATCAAGGTAACTTACAAAAAGTAATGATGAAACAA
Organism: Corrigiola litoralis; assembly: GCA_901111285.1. Lineage (NCBI taxonomy): Eukaryota > Viridiplantae > Streptophyta > Magnoliopsida > Caryophyllales > Caryophyllaceae > Corrigiola > Corrigiola litoralis. Next base: position 13,304 of record CAAKMY010055260.1, read on the forward strand.
AATCAGTGCCAGGCTCTTGACTTGGCTTGACCCAGAAGTTTTGCTCGACAAATTCCCTAATTCTAGAACTGAAACAGGTCAATAAACTCGAGGTAATCCTACATACAATCAGTAAGTCATTGGTTTTATTTTCAAACTTCTCATATACAAGATGGTATATTGAAAATTCCTATTAAATTGTCAGAAGAATCACATTCTCCACCAAGTAATTTTATTGTCCACCCAAATGACATATAATGCCAAAAAAATTGACAGAATATTATGTCATCCACCAGATCAGAGCAAACAAATTATAGGTCGTGGAAAGCCAACAAAGTTTAGTTGGAGTCATGAATTAAAATCACAAAAGGTATCACACAAAGGTAATAATTCATATAAAGAATAGTCTATAATAATTTTTTTGTCATGAACCCCACTTCAATAAAAAAAAAAAAAGCAAAAAAGGTTCAGCCCTGACCTTTGTTCCTTCAGAATTCAGAATCAGCTCTCTAAAGTAGTAGACTAAAACCCCAGATAAAAGTGAAGCATGATTACTGAATATGGAAGATCAATAAGAGAACATACCGAGAGATCTTTACTACTTAGCACAGGACAGCTATAGCTATGGGGTCTCTTTAACTAGAACACAACCATCTCACACCGGTTACAAACCTAAACAGAGATCTTACAAACTTCTAATGATGAAAGACGAAAATAACTTTGCATCACATAAGAAACACTAACCAATGGATCTTGACATGGCCAGAACACCAAAAACACGGTAACCATTCCACTGAATGACCTTCCCATCTGCAGCTTCTATCCTATCCCATTCATCTTTTCTGTCAGGCTGCAAGCAAAATCAATTGGCAAAATGATAATAAATCATCAAAACCTAGCTGTAAACAGAGCACCACAAAAGTTCCCAAACCAGAAATATAAACCTACTTTATGATCTACTGACAGTGGCACTGGTGCTTTTGCACGACAGAGTACTGCCCTTGAATCACCACAATTAGCAACTATGATATGGGTTGAACAAACAACAGCTACAACAGCAGTGGATCCAACAGTCTCTGGCGCAATGGGTTCAAGACTAGCCTCAGAGACATTATTGTTCCCTCCAGAATGGCCTTGCTTTTGATCCGTACCTCCAACCTCAGCATCAACTTTAAGAAAACAACGAGAAAAAGCTTTCTCCCACAGCTCCTGCCAATCATCTACAAGACTTCCATTATGAAAGTCCATCTTTAAAAATTCTATTTCTTCAGCCAGAGCAACATGGAGACGATCACGGCAATAGTTAGCAACCTAAGGCAAAAGAAAGTTCCAAAAAGTAAGCAGAAGATAATTCCAAACAACAAGATCAATAAAGTTGGAATAACTCCCCATTTAAGGTCATTCTTTGGCGGAAAGGCACAGTGTAACAGTGGAGGGTATAAACTACTCCAATTATTCAATTATATGAATACTGAAAACTGAAGCTGCCGCATATGAGATTGTGTTGATGTACCGATTAAAGCATGTAACCATTACACATACAATACAGGTGCAAGGCTATGGGGTATATTTGTTGTTATTTAGGGTTTCAAAGACCATGAACCATCGTTGGACCACTTGATAGAAGTCTTGGGTCCACCAGTGGTTCATTTGCTAACCTGTTTGAAAATCTCTAAGGAGTCTCAATAGAAGTATTTCTTTGCTGCTCTTGAGTTAAATAAAATGCCAGAAAACTTGATAAAAGATACAACAGCATGTGTTCATAGAAAAGTTGAACCCAATAAAGCAAGACAGATAACCAAAATGCTTGTTTTAGTTTTCTCAAACAGGGTAGACTGATCTCGGTAGGAACAACCTAAGTATGGCTGTAAGCATCTAATTTCGAATACTTTTATCCAATAATTGTCACAAGTTCAGAGATGCAATCAGCAAAAGCAGGAAGAGTCATACTGATATTTACCTGACAGCCTCCATGTCCATCATAGACACCGTAGAAATGAGCAGTTTGACCTAGACTTTGATTCATACTATTGAGCATACGGTCAATGGCCAAAGTTTTCATCGGCAGCTTCTGGAAACAGGGTATAGCTGCAAGAGCATCTTCCATCTCAGGTCTCCTTCCACAGATAGAGGTGAAACCCCAAAGAGGTACAGTTTTCATTTCAGATACACACTGGCTGCTCATTGCTCTAATGATCTTTTCTTGAGGTGTTTCAGGAAAACCAGATGACAACGTTGGGATTGGATCATGGCCATCATTATCGTCAACATCAAGATCCTCAGCCACTGCATATACATCTTGTATTGGCTCTGCCAAAAGATTTGATCCTCTGATATTCGACTTAATGGAAGCAACTGATATATTTTTCTCCGTATCACTTGAGGTCGGCGAATTTGAATCAGAATTGGGCTCTGAAACCAGGAATTCCTCACCACCACTACTGCTGTTCTCACTAGCCAAAGACTGTGAGCATGACAGAAAATCTTCTTCCCCACTTTCCTGATCTATGTCATCATTAGAAGCACCAGATCTATTAGTAGCATCTATCACCATCAATGACTTTGAATCTTCTGCATCATTCTTCACACAAAAAGATTCAATAGAAGTGCTAAATCCGGCAGGCTGATCACTGGTACAAAATGCTTTAACCCCACCATAACTAGTCACCAAGGGCTGTGCTGGTGCAAATTTATCAGATAATAAGCCGTAGGAGCTCGGATTCAACAGAAACCCAGTGAGCTCCAGAGATTTCGCAACCACCTTCTCCTCCGTGACTAAACTGCCAAACATCAGTGGCACACTAACAGCTTGCGATATCTCCTCCATTAACCCCCTCTGCTGCGTACCTATCAGTGGCGGCGATTAACCTCTCCCCCCAACTTGTCTATTCGCATAGGTTGACAACTATCGACAATATTACGACAGAACTGAAATCTTCAAGTGCTCAAAACCCAGGCAGAAAATCAGTATCAACCCTTTACAAGCAGGAGGCGCTGCGGCTATCAGAAGCATAAAAAGACTTCCTCAATCAATTTTAACTCCTTAACCTCTCCATCACTTGTATAGTTATACGACTTATATCCAGTCCCCACAGATATGGATAGCTCACAAAAGCAACCAAAAATGTGTTTCACCACCCACAAAAATATCCAGCAGCATACACCACATAAGTGTTCTGATCAATGAAACAGCAACATATATGCATCCATCCACATCTACAACAATGATTCACTTCCAGTTCATGGCAACATTAAATACATGACAAAGACAGTTAATCCAGAACTCTCTGGACACTATTCCTTCCAAAGACTTTATCTTTGCAACAACTAATCTTCATCAACCAAACAAGTCCCTCAAATCCTTCCTGCTAACCTAACCTATGATCCACAAAAAACCACCAAGAACCCAACAAACAAAATTAATGCTTTTTACACAAAGCAACATAACAATCACTACAAACAAGCTAAAAAGCCAAATGGGGTCATGAAAAGGAACCATAAAAGCAACATAATCACAAGAATGCCCTTTTCCTTAAAACCAAAGTCCACTGTTTATTACCCCAGATCTGAGGCAATCTTTCTTTTCAACACCAATTAATCTACCCAACAAAAAAAAAGCACCCAACTAATAAAAATCCAAACTTTGGATATCATATATTGTTTTCTACCATTTTTGAGCTATCCCAATAAATAAAAAAAGCACCCCACTAAAAAAATCCAAACTTTGGTTACTATTTATTGTTTTCTACCATTTTTGAGCTACTTATCATGAAAAATAAAAACTTTAGTATAAGCTGTATGAAACATATTATGAAATATAAGATGTGGGGAAAATAAAGTTGGTTACCAGCATAGAGGATAAAGAAGCAACAGAAAATAATGCTGCTTCACAATCAATGTTAACTTTATAATAATTAAATGATTTTTTGTTTTACTATTATATTTAGCATGCATAGAATTTAGAAAGTGAAAGGTAGGCCAATATGATAGCATTACTTCAGTTCTGTCCAGTCATATTTAGTCTGTACTGGAATTATCATTTCATTCATTTTTGAGTTTGGTATCAATTTTAGCTTAATCAAATTCATACTTCATGCAAGTCCGATTCAAATCAGAGATGTGTACGCTTTTTATTGGATTAGTACTCCGTATGATTTTGTCTATTTTTATAATTTGAAAAAAAAAAAAAAGAACTATGAATTCCTAGACTACTTTTAAGTTTCAAAATATGGTTTTTAAGGACTTTTTCTTATGAGTTCAATATAGAAAAATTTAAATTAGTGAAATATGTGTAATTATGAAATAAAAGATAATATATAAGTTATCCTAGTAAGTTTCATTTTTTTTTTAAATAGTTTATTGATTAAAGGTCATACGGCGTCTTAACATATCTCAAAATAAAACAAATACAAATCAAGCAAAATCAAAATAAACTCAATTCCAACAAACTATGGATCATTGTATAGCAGATAAGACTCTTATGTATGCCCTCTTCCATATCGTTGTTTAGTTATACCGCATTCAACGAGGGGGTCTATCGATCCATCATAGTATTGAAGAAGATGAGATTGATCTGACTCTGTCAATTGCAAGCGTTAATTTGAAACCTCTTGTATGATCATATAAAGTGTCTCAACGAACATAATCATACATAGGGGACAAATAATCCCACATAGGTGATAGATAAACTCTCACAAAGAAGAGAGACTTTATTATTTATATTTAGATTGATTGGAACGAATATAATAATAAAATCAAGGCAAGAGAAGTTTTTTTAATAGGGCTAGGGTTTAGAGAAAGAGGAGAAGGAGAGAAGAGGAGAGGCTAGGTTTTTTTGTTGTCAATTTAGTAAGTTTCGTTAGTTTGTTCCTAGTAAAGTTAATTTCATTTAATAAATTCAATCTAAATAGCAAAACACAAAAAGAAAAGGAAAGATAAGAGGAAATGTTTTTCTCAATATAAGCTACAAATTACAGTTTAGTAAAGAAAATATATACAAATTTATTAAAAGTTATTTATGTCGCGTCACTTCATCCTATCGGTCATATCTCTCCGTTATTGGTATAAACCTTATCGGTACCAATTAAACTAAAACTATTTGCCACTTTATCCACCTTGAGCAATTATTCCAATTAATATTTTCTTTTTTGCCACTTCAAAATCCTAAACTGTTTTAAAAACGAGAACTACTAATAATACTCGATAATAAAAAGCAATTTGGATGTACCAACTGTTTGTATATCATCGTATATTTCATAAAAAAAAAAAATGAAAGAAATCTTGATATTGTCAGGGCTAAAGCCAGTGAAAGATTAAAAAATTGTGACTTCCGGAGTAATGTACAAGACGTACAACGTACCTCGGTCTAAGACCAAGTTTATTGGTGACTTTGT
>CAAKMY010055262.1:0-25347 GCA_901111285.1 Corrigiola litoralis
TGGAAATGTGGTTATAAATGGAAATGTGACTTGAATTAACTAACTTAGATTGTCGCTTAATCGCTATTCCAGGAAACCAAACTTGCCTTGGCTCATTACTCCGTCTAGGATTCATCATTAGGCGTTTAAGACAATGTGACACATTGAGATGTCTACAGGTATAAGAGAGAAAAGACGGTGGGTTTTGGTTATGGTGGTAAGGATGAAGAATAGGTAGTGAAGAGGAAGGTGATGAAGAAGAAAAAAGAAAAGAGGGAGGTTCGGGTCCAAGTTTTATTAGGAATTTAGGTTCGGGGTCAAAGGGATTGTTCTTGTAAAATATGAGCCAAAGTTCGGATTATATTGGGATTATCCAAAGTTGGGATTATCAATGGAATATCGCCTAAAGTTCGGATTATTGGTGTTAATTTTTCCTTTTCTATTTCTAGAGCAGTTTTTCCCCTACATGGCTACATGGGGTGTAAGACTGTTAGTGTACTCTCGTTACTCGGGCCACAAGTTGATCAGCTTGAGCTCGGCTAAAAAATTTCTTTTCCGTTCATTTTGATAAACAAGTTAAGCTTGAACAAATGCTAAGTTTAATCAGTACAGTTGCACATGACCGACCAACTTGTATGTTTACAAATAACTCAATTAACTTGGTGCATGACCATGCTAATAAAAAGGCATTTAATAATTGTTCTTGCAAACTGGGTTGCTGATAATAAAGATATTATTTCAGCTAGTGGTTATGTATTTACTCTTGGAGGAGGTGCAACATCGTGGAAGTCTTGAAACAGATTTGTATTGCACGTTCCACCATGGAGTCTGAATTCTTTGCTCTTGAGTTGGCTTATCAAGAAACCAAATGGTTGAGAAACGTATTAGCAAATGTGTCTTTATATATATGGGGAAGTCGATGCACTCATATTGCCCTTCATTTTGAATCACATGCAACCATTGGTGTTGCAAAGAACAGTGTATACAATGGCAAAAAGAGACACATTCGGATCAGGCACGGAGCTAAAACATCTCCAAAAGATCTGAGTAATCGCTTTGCAATATATGAGATCCGAAAAAAACTTGGCAGATCCATTTACCAAAGGATTATCAAGGAAAGTTGTCCTTGACTAGTCGAGGAGGATAGGGCTAAAGCCCTTGAGTTAAGTATATATGGTGGATACCCAACTATGGTCAAATAAAGCCATATGATTCTTAACATGTACTACATATCCTATCCTTATGGCGGTGAGTAGTACAATTGATCCATAGCCACATTGTAGTGGTGCTTTTGAGATGCACTTGATGGATTAAACTTTCGGAGTTTATTAGTATTTTATTTTAAAGACTTCCGCTGCCTATTTAATAAAAATGCATGTTTGTTTTTGATATTGGTTATTTAATATTGCTCGATTAAGTTACCAATACTGCGTTTAGTGTACCTAAACCCCAGGGTTTCGGCCCTCCGAGAGGACGGACCGTCACAGTTGGTATCAGAGCAAAACTTCTTTGAAAAGTTTTTAAATCTCAAATGTTTTTACGAATTTTATTACAAGTATTAAAAAAGGTTTTTCAAAAAGGGAAAAGGGTGCATTGCATGTAGTTTCATGTCTGTTACATTGTTATTTTATGCTTTGCCTGCCATTTTCTTTTTGTCTAACTTAGCATTTATTCTTGTAATTATTAGATGGAAAGAGGGCAGAGTTCCACAACCCCGATTCCAGGACACGATGAGGACGATCGTAGTGCATTGGACCCTGCGACTGTCCGAGCGATTTTGGAAGATCATGCTCACGTTTCGATACGCAATAGTTGTCAGGAAGTCGTGACTGTAGCATATTTTATTTTCACCGTTAGGGAGCTGATTAATACCCTTAACCTTGCTATACCTGAGCTTCACTCTATGGACGCTTGCATTTATGTAGCCCTAATGAACCATAGGGGGCAGCCACAATGGGAGTGGACTGTCAATGCTTTGGAGAGTATGCTCTTTAAGGCTGAGTTCAGTCACAAGGGTGAGGGGGTCTGTGACTTTCTAGTTCTAGAGTGTTTGATGCGAAACGAGTTCGCAGGGAAATCTAGGAAGCATAGAGAGACCCTAGCTGCTATAGCTTCTACATCTGTCTTACCTACTGTTCATTCTGAGCCTGTGCCTCACGACTTTTCCGTAGGACCATCTTCTGAGCCTTTGACTGAGAGACAGAGGGGCAAGAGGCCTATGGAGTCCTATAATGTTGATATTTACTATGATACTTTCGTGAAGAGACTTAGGCCATCCTTTGACTTAACTGGCGAGAGTGGTCCCTTGAGCCCTGTAGTGGAGGTAATGGAGCTCATTGACCTATCTGGGGATGATACTGCTGAAGTTGAGCCTAAGATAGAGCCTAATTCAGAGGACCTTGCTGAGGATATTCTTACACCTGAGGTGGTAGAGTAGGATGATAGTGAGGAGGAGGAGGAGCCTATGACACCTATTCCTTTGTCACCTATCCCTGCATTTTCACCACCTGCGTCATTTGAGGTCCATACAGATTACTCCAGTGATAAGGAGTATAATGACGTGACTAGGGGTGTTCAAAAATAACCGATCCGATTTATCCAATCCGAAAAATGGTCGATCCGTTCCGAAAAATAAGGTATCCGATCCGATTTTTGGTTTTCGGGTTTTTCGGATCGGATATCCGAAAACTTATCAGATATTTCGGATCGTATACGGATAAGATTTTTCACATTTCGGATATCCGATTTATCAGATAAAAAAAAAAGAAAAAAAAAAATCAAGTAAAAGTTCACAACCTTTTGCAGTTGTGATCTTCTATTTTTCCTCTGTTATGGCATTGTATGTAATTTAAAGGTATCACAACCCATGCATCTACATTGTGATAGTCAGACAACTCACTACATGGTTAAAATCCAGTATTTCGTGAGAGAACAAACCATATAAGGCTGATTTTTCACTATGCCAAAGACAATTTTCTAATACGATTCATACAAGCTGAACACATACAACAAGCCTGCTAGATGTCTTAAATATACCATTAGGAGGGTAACAACATCTTTTCCTTATAGACAAGCTAGGCCTTGTGGACTGTCTTAGTCCAACTTGAAGGGGAGTGCTGAACTTAGGAAATGTACAAAGTTGACAGTACCACATCATCAAAACAAGACATGATTGGTAGATAAGAACGGTAAAACCTATTGTATAGGATTAGAAATTACATTTTTAGATATGATTTGTCACAGTTACCATCGTAGGATATACGGAAAATTACTTGGAGAACAAGCACATTATAGTATATATGTATGGCTTACGTAGACATGATATTATTGACGAATATAAAAGCACTTATTATTAGCACTTTCAAATGCTCAAATATTTTCTCTAAATTTACTTATTTTTCAGTAAGTAAATCCCTCCTATTGGAGAAAATGTAAATTCCAATAAAGTTGTGATGTCTATATTTTAATTCTCATGAATAAGAATGTCATTCGTAATTTGTGGGGTAACCAAACAAACACCAAAATAGGATTGCAATAGAGTTGGCAAAACTGACCCGACCCGACAAAACCGAACCAAATCGTCCGAAAACTGATCTGATTCTACCGAGAAAATCACCACCCCAAAACTGACCCGATGCAAAACCGAAACCCGATACAACCCGAAACCGACCCGAAACCGATTCAACCCGAAGCATGACGGGACCCAACCTGAACCGATACATATATCGAATACATAATTGACTGAATTATAGCTAGTGATCCTCAAAAATCATTTGAACTTTGTTATAAATAGTACATTTTTACCTTTTCTTGAAATTTGATATACAATTCGGATAAAATTTTGTTAATTTGTTAGAATAACTCGACCTGAGACTACTTTGACTCCAAACTGACCGGATCCGAAACCGGCCCGAACGACCCTCACCCGACCAGAAAGAATAAATGACCCGATCTAGCCCGATATGACTTGAATCGAAACCGATCCGACCCGAAGGTTGGCACGACCCGAGCCAAAACCCACCCAAACCGAAACCGACCTGACCCGTCCGATTACCAGCTCTATGCAATAGTACGTCGGTATATATCATTTTACCAAATTCAACCCAAAAGATAAGGAGAAGCACATACACATACAAACAAAACTACAGAAAAAAAGAAAAAGAAGAATAGAGCAGCAGTGAACAGTCAAACAGTGTTCTCAAGTACAGGTGTGCTGGGTAGGGTCCTGTAAAAACTAGGGCCAGAAGACAACAGAAGCCCAAAAAGAACAGAACAGTTTTGTCAGTAATAAGGAAAGCAAAGTACTAAGTAGTAAGTACACTGGTAGTGAAAAATAACTGGTGGGCCTCTACTCTCTCTACTCTAATAAACCTCTCCTAAACCCACCGGGAAATCACATGATACCATGTATCGTATGTCCATTTTTCCTGTCTTTACACATTTTGTAACGCGCCATTACTAGTTTCACCCGAACAACAAACATTATCATTCACCACCTTATGTTATATTTATACCATGTAATGTATGTCCATCTACTTCTAAACACTAACTATCACTTCCCACTTATTATCTCTTACTGTTATTATTTCTGTTAAAAGATGTCTATACCTCCTCTAGTCATATGATCTTAGCTTTTTTGAATAACAAAGACGGTCCACAATAGTAATAATTAGATAGAGAAAAATGTTGGATCTTAATCTAAGCGTATATTCCCCAGACTCCACCATTTCCGATCATCACACCACCTCCAACTCTTCTTCAGTTGACAATGCGGATTCTCTCTCCTCCAACTCTCACACCACCACTGTTGCTTACAACTTTGACATCCTTAATAATCGTGATGATGGTGGGCCCACCCGAGCTGAGTTTGTCACAAAAGAGCTCTTCTCCCCAGCTGGGCGGGACCGGGCTGGTGGGATGTTCGGGCAGCTGGGTCGGGTCGGGTTGGCCGAGGTGAGGTCTGTGATGGGTGTGGGACCGGGTCAGGGTCAGCTGAAGAAGAGTAGGAGGGGCCCCAGGTCCAGGAGCTCCCAGTATCGTGGGGTCACTTTTTATCGTAGGACTGGAAGATGGGAATCTCATATCTGGTTTGTTTTTCTTTTTTGCTTCTTATGCTTTGTAATTCTGTTTTTTTTTTTTTTTATTTGCGAGTTGCGCTCACAAAGTTACTAATAAGAATCGGACTTTAATCTCATGATTGGGGTGACATAGCTTTAACCACTTGAGTTAGCTCTTAATCTTATACTTCATAAAATAAACTAGTGTAACGAACGATATAACATGGAGTAGTATAGCTTTTATTTTAGTAGTAGTTAAATTTGATCATGCACGTATTAACCTTAGTTGGTTAATTGTTTAGTGTTCGGATTTTATTTTTTTTTTAACGTCGGAGAAGCTAAAGCTAAGGAGGAAGGGGGTATGAGGATTTAAACCCGGGACAAGCCTCACGTAAAACCAAGATCCTCGGTGTTTAGTAGGAATTGTGAGTTTCATAGAAGCATGTGAATAGTATGGTCTTTAAGTGATGTTTTGGGTGGTGATTTGAAATTATGTCATGTATGTGTGTTTTATTCTAAGTTTGATTGATTTGAAAGTGTGAAGTAAATGCATCTTGTTATACAATATTTGGTCATTTATTGGAAGGTCTTAGTTGTACACTAGTAGGTGGTATCTGGTAGCTATCTGATTTTACTTTCTAGTTTCTGTTCACATTACTAGAGTAGACTTGAGGTCTCTGATGTAATAATTTTGGTGTTGCAGGGACAATGGGAAACAGGTGTATCTAGGTAAGGATATTTTCATGATTGGCTAAATATGTTTGGTCTAGTTGGATGAGTAAAATTGCCTAAGTTGTCTTGGATTTTGTGTTTGATTTCTTTGATAATAACTATTTTTCAAATGTGTTTGTAGGGGGCTTTGATACTGCACATGCTGCTGCAAGGTAAATGATTACGTTTACTAGCTCTAATGAACTGTTTTTGTTCATTCCATGTAATTTGATATTTGGTTAATGTTATGAGAAACGTTTTTCATTTGACTGTATTGCTGCAGGGCTTATGATAGAGCTGCAATCAAGTTTCGTGGAGTCGATGCAGATATCAATTTTGATGTCAGTGATTATGAAGATGATCTTAAACAAGTAGGTTCTTCGTTATATTGGTATGAACGAATTGGTTTTGGTCTCATGTATTGCGCTCAGTTGTTGACTTGGGATCCTGTTGTTCTACAGATGAATAACCTAACTAAAGAAGAGTTTGTTCATCTTCTTCGCCGACAGAGCACTGGGTTCTCCAGAGGAAGCTCAAAATACAGGGGAGTGACGCTGCATAAATGTGGTCGATGGGAGGCTCGAATGGGGCAGCTATTAGGGAAGAAGTAAGGGACATGTTATCTATTAACGTGATACTTGTTTGTCTGGTTTTTAGTTCTTTTGATATCTGACTTGGAGATTCATTTACATTGTTTTTTTTTTTTTCTCCGTCAGATATATATATCTGGGCCTATACGACAGTGAAGTCGAAGCTGCAAGGTCTGACTACTTCCATTATGTATTCCAGTTGACCTAATTTCTTATAAGCTCCTTATAATGTTTGCGTATTATGGGTTTAGGGCCTATGACAAGGCTGCTATACAATGTAATGGAAAGGAGGCTGTCACAAACTTTGATCCTAGCATATATGGAGAAGAGCTGACATCTGACGCACCTGATGAAGGTATCAACTGTTTGAAATCCTGTTGTAGGCAATGATCACTCGATCCTAATTAGTTATAATTAGTTATAATTGTGCCCAGGTGGTCAGCATACTCTTGATCTTAACTTGGGGATTGGCAAACCTTCTTTTGCTGATGCGCACAAGAGAAACCATAATGGTAGGCTAAGAGACATGCAATCACTGGTAAGAATATTGTGGTCATTTTCATCCTTAAGTTTCCGATGTAACGATTGAAGTTCAAAACTTTTGGAGGATGACAAACTTGTGTTTTAGAATCAGAGCTGGATTTCAGCAGCAGAAGTACCTCCAGCACATCATGGCCACACATACCCTTCTGAGCACCCTTCTACATGGAGTGGTGTTAATCCCATATTCTTTCCTGTCATTGAGGTGATATTCTTTGTTAATTTATCGTTTCATGAACAATTCGTACACAACTGTTCTTCAAGAAGTAGTGCTAGACATTATTAATCATTTCAGTTCCTCTAGTTTAAGCACCAGTTTGTGAGATGGTGGCTTTAAAAACTTAGTAGAAGCATATGCCAACTTAAACTTCCTGTTGTTGCACTTGACAGGAAAGAGCAATAGGGAAGACTAAAGAGACCGATCCTTGGACAAACTGGGCATGGAAAATACAATGCCAAGGTGTTCATGGTGGTTCCATGCCAGTCACCGTCTTCCCTACTGCAGCATCATCAGGATTCCATACAATTGCAACTGGTTCATCAGCTGCCGTTGGTCAAACTCACTATTCTAACTCACCAACGCTACATTACCCTATCCGCCCACTTTGAGACCAAGGTTCTCTGCAGAGGGTATGAATATGACCCGTGGTGAGGATGAGAGGATTAGTGTCTAATGCCTTTCTCCTTGTCATAAAAGGAGATGTTTGGCACAGAAAATTAGCTTATTGTCTATTAGTTGTTTTGATCCCATACTAATGTCGGTAAATTATGTTGAAATCGAGGGGACAACGTAAGTACGCATTCTATCAGATGTCCTCTTCTGGCGGCAATCTTGTAATCTTTTGTATTAGCGCCCCCAGCGGGTTAATCTTTGAAACATACTGACTACAATGAAATCACTTCATGTTTTTAGCAGCATTTCCACTTGATAATCTGCTAAAAATAATCCCTGCCAAAAGTGCGGTTATGGATGTTGCTTGTAAATGAACCTGTCAAACGGGTCGGGCGGGTCGGGTTTGTGTCGGGTCAGCTTCGGGTTTGGGTAGTTCTCGGGTCGGGTAGCTTCGGGTCACGGGTCGAGGAAACCTCAACCCTAACCCTAAACTTTCGGGTTCGGGTCGACCCACCGGGTCAAAAACGCGTTTTGATCGGATTAAAATTTTCTTATTTTGTTGCTCATACATACATATTAATGACTTGTATTATGGTTACTTTAGCTTTATTTTGGTATGATAATCATACGAGGATAAAAAATGCTTAAAATGTAATAAAAAATAAAAGTAATGTATAAAATGATGACGTGGATATCCAATTAATGTATACTAAAATATATATTAACTAAAATGAGATATAATCACATCAAAATGTATATAAGGTTGAGTATTTAGTGGTTTGAATTGATTTTTTTTATTACAAATATTGTTTTTTTTACCATTTAATTCATTCCAATGCATCATTTAAACAAACTTCGGGTCAATTCGGGTCGGGTCGGGTTAAACCCTAACCCTAACCCTAAAAGTCTCGGGTTCTTCGGATTCGGGTTGTGTCGGGTTCCGGGTCGAGAAAGCTGTGTTCATGACCCTAAATTAACGGGTCGATATGGGTCGGGTCAACGGGTCGGGTCGAAATTTGACAGCTCTACTTGTAAAGTTATCGTCTCAGAGTTGCTATTGCCAATTTGCCATATTTATCAATTGCAGAAAATAGGTGCTAGAATGATCAAATTAGTAATTTGTTAAACTTGAAAACGGGAACTAGCTAGTTGAAGGTAAAAAAGAAAATATTACAGCAATAATTTTTTTGAACAATAAAATGGATAGTTTTGTAGGAGCTTATACTGATGTTTTGCACTACGAGAGTTAGTCTAACCATCTAGGACATTATGTATCATGAACTTTGTTCACTTTCATTTTGTATCTACCAAAAGGAATGCATGCGCTGTTTTTTTGTTTATTATTAACACCAACAAAACCAAAAGGGGGAAATGAGACGGTTAAAATTAAAATGAACTAGAAGAGAAATAGTAGAGTTTTTTTTGGTTTGAAATTTGTGCACAAAGTCGTTGGTAAGAATCTAAATTTCAACCTCGTAACAGAAATAAGAGAGCTCTAACCACTTCAGCTAGTTCGTTTATTAGAGAAATAGTAGAGTGAGGAAGGGGGATAAATTGAAGTTTATTTTGTCTTCACTCGAACATGTTTGTAGGCATTAGTAAAAACTATAGTTGCGGCTCCTAGGAAAAGTTTTTTTATGACTAGAAATATATATATCATATAACTAACATAATACTAATCATAATAGAGTAAGTATTATTTTAAACTTTTCAACATAAGAGCCATATTGTTAATTTCGCTCTAATTAATTTCTATCTAATTAGTTATGCAAAGATTGTTCTCCCCTTCTCTTCTCCCCTCCTCCCCTCCTCCCCTCCAATAAAAACCCATAGTTCTTCTTTTCGGATCTAGGGGTTGTCATCAACTATATTGTTGATGGAAAGCCCCATTATTTTTACTTTAATCTCCGTTACGTTTTTTCATATTTATGTAGCCAATACATTTAGTCTCTCCTTGGTGAAAGTTGTTAGTTTCCTTTGTTTATGAGGGTTTTGTGTTCCCAGTTTGGGAGGTTCGTCTTTGAATTTTTTTTCCATGAAGTCTTATGGTGGTTGGTTCAGTAAAATTATATTGGATCTTAGTTTTTCGTTAACAATTCGTTAAACCATATCTCTTCAAAACTGTGTTGGATCAATTCAAGTGGAGTATATTGTTGGTTAATTTCGTTATATTTGTTTTCATTGTTCTCACATTTCGATTGTAGATGTCGTATGACTATTAAACCTTAGGCACGTTGAACTCCAAATTATTGGGCCAATCGTGCTCCTAATAGTTTGGGGCATATTAAACCTTGCTCGTTGTTTTTGCTTAGTAAGTTGGTATTATAATTTAGGCTTAATGTGGGTGATAAGTAACCCCTTTAACTCAAATTTGGGACTTATGGTGCTTTGGATATAACTTGTGATGAGGCGGTCTTATTCCATGTAGTTTGCATTGAAACACTTTTATTATCAATAAATTAGCAAAAATAACACAAAGAAGGAGAGCCGGCTCTTTTTCTTGTAGATACAAATATACCATTTTATTTACCTTAACCTACTTTTATAAAGTAATTTCTAATACTATTAATTGAATATAGATATTGTAATATAAAGTAGCACGGAGAACATAAATTCCATAAGTAATCACATTATTAAATCCCAAATAAATCACATCTTAAAAAATAATAATCTAATTATTTATTTTCATAGAATCATGCCTTCAAATTGGAATAAAACATTGAGTGTAACTGCTCATTAGAAAAACATTATTTTGAAATAGAATTTCTATCATCTTTAATGTCACATATTCTTGTTTGAGGGTCATTCGAATATCAAAGCCTCATATAGTCATATTTATTTTCTTTCACTGAATTATAAATATTCACTTTTATATGTACTTTTTCCCTCTGAAACTGAAGGGTAGAAATAGACAAATAAAACGTGATAGATACTCTCTTTCCCTCTTATATTGAATCGGTAAAAGTTACAAGGTGGAATGAGAGCACTCAGCAATTTCGTACTACTCCACAGAAGCTCTTTTAGGTGGCCCGGACTATGGCGCTTAGTATTAAGGCATTTCGTCCCCTATCCTATGGAATTTTAGGGGGTCCCTTGGTACTATATGACATATGCTGAAAGCTGAATCTTGGCCCGCCAAATATCCTTTGATTGTCCAAGAAAAAATCAGGTTGCTTCACAGCCAGGAGAAACACAGCGTCCATAAATAATTGAATATGACAATTGCATAACACGTGGCCTAGTAGGGGCTGCTCCTTTTGCCCAAATATGTTTTCCCGCATTCTTCGGCTTTGGCTTGGATTTGATGGTACACTTGCAACATCAAGATATCACAAACCAAAAATTGTCTATTTGTGTATATAAAGATCGTAAGTCTCATGCAGGGTATATGAGGCGGGCAAAACTATATTTATAACCATTCGAACATAGAAATGGGAACGGAATGGAATGATTTAGAGAAGTGGAAAGGAAACAAGGTTTGTTATTTTAAAAGATTGTTTGGTTCAATTAATGAATGGAATGAATCAATATCATTAAGGATAAAACATTCTTTGCCCTTTTCAAACAATAAATCCACATCATCTCCTTCTCTCTCCTTCCCCCATCTCCACCACCTGTAGACACCCCCACAAGTCGGTTGACCTCGCCCGGTGGTTGACCGGCGACGGACCGACTCCGTTCCCGCCTTAAAACTCACTACCGGATCAGTTTTCTCCGATCTATGTCGTGGTGGGTTCAAAACATAATAATAACAAATAAAAAATAGAAAAAGAAGGGAAAGTAGGAGAAATCGGAAAAGAAGCAAAGGGTACATTGTGAAGAGCGCCAACGTGGGAGAGGGGGCGTCGAGAAGGGCGCCGGCGTGGGGGCGGCGATAAGAAAAACGAAGAAGGAATGGAAGAAGAGAAGTGGAAAATAAAAGGGGAGAAGATTCTGCAAGTTGCGCAGGGGGGAGGGGTCGTCAGCGGGAAGGGATTGGGTGGCAGTTGCCGGCGGGAAGGAGGCTAGGTGGCAGTCGCCGGCGGGAGGCGGCCTCGGTGGAGAGATGTGTGGGTGGACAGGGAGTGGGTGGGTGGGTAGGAAGAGAAAATGAAAGAGGAGGGAATGAAAGTGTTACCTTAGGTGGGAGGAGGGTTTTATTTGGGGGGAGTGGGATAGAGTAGAGTAAAGGAATGAATCAATTAAAAATAATCTCAAACAAACACTCCAAAAAGGATTCACCATCACCCACAAAACAGGAAACCAACGAGCCCTTAGGATACATGAGGCGGGCAAAACTATATTTATAACCATTTTTTTTTATCTTCCATATTCATGTATTTATTTTTCATCCATCTGAATCCATATTTATACCCACCGGATGAATCAACTGAATAACTGCCTATTAGATATCCAACTATAATATGAAAATTTTCTAATTTACGCAAATACACCTCAACTAAATGATTTTAGCTAGATATTGAACTTTGGGTTATCGCTAAGTTGCTAGTATACACTATGTTGAACCGTTGTTGAGTTGCTATTGTAGAGATAAGATCCCATGGACTTTGGGTTGTGATTGAAATTTCAGCTAGTCTTATGAGAGAACGTCTCCTTTTATTATAAAAGTAGAACAAGTCATGCTGGCCCGATAAAGGCATATAAATTTACAAGTAATTTGGTCTTGTAGGGAGCATAAGAAAATTTACCTAAGAAAGAGTTGGTCTACTTTTATAATAAAAGTAGACAGTCTCTGTTAATAATTTGTGTTGAAATTTAGTGTATTGTGGAGATAAGCGCGTGAAAGGAAAAGAGAATTTTTAACTAGGATATTTTTATCTTTTACTAAAAATTTGGGGTTGGTAGACAATGGGTAAAACAACATTTGTTATATCCAATCCTAAATTCACATATACCCATATATGACTAAAAGGCTTTCATAAAATATCAACCATATCCATCTCATCTAATTTCAGGTGAATTGGTTATCCAATAGATACAGGTGAAACTACCATTTCTAATCTTAACTCAAAACAAAGTGTCAATCAAATTGTGTTTTATAAATCATATAGGGATAATAGATTATAGACAACCATTGATGTTTTAGGTAGAGGAAAAAATAAAAGTAAAAGAAAAGCACATCTCTTAAGTCTACTAATTATCATCTACTGTCCTTTTTCCTACTTTTGAATAAATCATTAAGTTTCAAAGGCAAGGAAGAGCGGGATGGATGGGTGAAACAGTAAAAGCCTTCTCTAACAAGTCAAAATCTACCCTTTACACACAAAAAAAAAAGATCAAAAAAGTTGGTCTAGCACTATAAAATAAAGGAAAAATTGATACCAATCATCCCAACTATGGCCGAACAAACAATACTAATCCCACCTACATACATTAACACTAATAATCCTAAGTATTAACTTGTTGGACACTAATGAACCTAAATTGACACAGTCATGTTTAGGTTTGTTTTATTGATTAAAGGCTAGTAAAATAAAAGGAAAAAATATCTCAACCATCCTCCTCCTCCACCTCCACCTGCCCCTGCCATGTCTGTTCTCTGCACCCTCAGTCCTCACCACACTATCATAGTCTTCAGCCCTTCTAAATATACATCATCAACACCACTCAAATTAACAACCTAACATTTTTACTTAAAGACATATATGCACACCAACCCAATCACCCAAATATTGAAGTTGCTTTGTGTTTTTTTAATATCTTTCCCTATCTTCTTTCTTTATTATTTGTTCATGGACATGGTCCTTTATTATCTAGCTTAGCTAGCCAACTATATCATGTTTATCAAGGGAGTTATGTTGAGTAATTTGATGGGGATAAACTTGTGTCATGTTATCGGGGCTTTGTAGAGGCTAAGTGAACAAGAGGCATAAATCATCATCAATATTCATCACATAGAGATTTAGAAGACAAATGCTCAAGCTTAGGGTGTTATTGTTGCGGATGTTGACGAGGAAAAGGGTAGTAGTAGTTTGAGAGAGAGGAGAAAGGAGGTGGGATGAGCAACAACGAGGTTTAAACAAATTCAAACCGAACAAATCCGCAATTCCCAGCAAACCGAGGTTTGAACAAGCGAGTGCGAGGGAGAAGTGGAATGGTGTGACGATCTGGATAAGGTGTTTGAGAGCGAGGAGAGAGTAGCTGGGATGAGCAAAGGTGGAAGGAGGAGATGAAGATGGGGTCTTTTGTGATAAGAAAATGTCAGTCGCCAGGATTAAAAGAGGGACGTAGAGGAGATAAACGGGGGAGGGGAAGAATAGGGTGTGTTTTATTTCCTACGTTTTTCGTTTTTATTTATTTGTCATTTTGTTGATAAGTTTAAGGGAAAAATAGACGGTGTTAATTTGGGTTTGTTTGTGTCAACGAAGTCAATACTTAGGATCATTAGTGTTGATATCTATAGGTGGGATTATTTTTGTTTGTTCGGCCATATAGTTGGGATTATTAGTATCAATTTTTCCTAAAATAAAAATGAGGTTCATTATATGTAAGATGAAAAAATTGTGTTAAGAGCTCGAATTGTGCTAAGTGTCCCACATCAGATAACAGAAAAAAGATTATAAATTTATAAGTTTGGGGAGTTCTTATATCCATTGACTTTATTATATGTAACAAAACCACCTTCAAGCTTTTGAATTTGTTATCTCTTTGCTCTTTTCATGAATACAACTATAACTCTATATCTAATTTCTAACATGGTTATAGACAAATGTTTGTGATTTACTAAATTTATACCTCGAAGACTCTAAGAACTTGTTCCTTAGGACCGCAAAGTGAATTGAATTGGACTTAACATAACTAAAGCGAACAGAATTTAATAAAACTGAATTTAATTGAATTAATCAAACTTATAAAAAATTGAATTGAACTTATTGAAATTGAACTGAACTAATTAGAAGTTATTGAAAGACTCCTTATATTTAAAATATTTAACAATTGAAATAAAATATTAGAGATATTAGATGAATTGAAGTAGAGGTGATCATCGAGCCAGGTTAGGGCCGAATCATGCATTTTATGCCCTATATTGATGGTTTTATACTATGTATAACTCACACCTAGGGTGTCCAATTGAAATGATTTTTTTCAGTTCATCTATTTTTTCATAATCTACGCAAGTGTTGCTAGCACAATTTGTATGATATTATTACTTAAACACAACTTAAAATGGGTCGGGCCATCGGGTTGGGGAAATGTGATTAGCTCTAAATTGAAGTAATAAAGTGAGGTAAACTAATTTTAAATAAAATGGACTGAACTAGTGACTTCATATAAACTGCTGAACTGAACTAAAATCAGTGAGGGAACTGAGCTATGGAACAAAACGAAACTAGTACGCTGAACTAAACTAAACAAGTTAGTTGGATTGAACCAAAATAGCTTGTGAGCTAGAATAAACTATAGAATTGACCTACAATTAACCAGTGAGTTGAACTGTACAAAACTAGTGAGCGCAAGAAAGTGAATGTAGTGAGTTGAATTGAAAAAAAAAATTAGTGAATTGAATTGAACTAAACCAAACTTGTCACCTAAACTAAACTAAACTAGTGACCTAAATGAACAAAACTTGTGATTTGTATTCAACTAAACTATTGAACTAAAATAACTACTGGGATGAACTAAACTATTAAACTAAACTAAAATAGTAATTTGAATTGAACAAAATTAATGAGATAAGCTGAAATAAGCTAGTAAATTTGTTTATCTATGATGGCATCAACAATACTGGTAATAAAAAAATAATAATAGCAACAACAACAACAATAACAATAATAATTTTTTATGGAAATCATAATAGTAATTGCTCCAGGCTTTCTAGTGGAGATATTTATGGAAATCATGCAGTATCATGCTTTGGTGATGTGGGTGTCAAGCATCGACATTACCTTGTCATATGACACCCTCTCAAATATGTACTTTCGGTTTGGGACTTCTGCTGGTAAGGAGGTTGATATTGGTTTGTGTGACGACCATGACAACCACCTTTGTCTTGCAGACTTGTTACTTTACTCTTGACAATGGGGACTCGATGTATGTGTTGATCTTACATGTTCATCCCTTACACAATCTGGGAAGATTGATTTCATTGCTGGTCGTGTGTTTGTTGATGTTGCACAAAGAAAACGTGTGAAACATCATGCTAAATGTGCGACAATTGAATATGGTTTTTTTCCTTTTTCCTTTTCTTTTCTTTTTCTTTTGGTAAAATTTGAATTTATATATAATACCAAAATAGCAATATAAAGCTAAACATGGCAAGAGAACAACTCTCATAGCCAAGAAAATAACACAAGGATATCAGCTATTACTATTACAGATTAGCATCAAATCCTCCCTTAGGCGTACCATCTAGGATGATCTACCCAAGAGAAGCATACATCATGACATAAGGCATAAAATAACACTAGGGGTTCCTACCCCTATTACACAACTCAGAGCTCAACTTTGCAGACTTTCCACACCTAACAAATAAGCTTCTGACTATATCTTTAACAACCATAGCAACACTTATACTTTCATTCCTAAAAATCCTATTATTTCTTTCAATCCAAATGAAGTACATTGCATTGACTAACATACTTTTATACAGAGCAACATTTGGTCCAGATTTCTTACAAATTCGAGTAGCAATAAGTACGTCTGAGTCCCAAGTTACACACTGTTTATTGACTCCCCACCAGTATAGAAGCCTCTACCATATTTGAGAACTTAACACATACTGAAACATGAAATGATCAATAGTCTCATCCTCAGAATTACACAACACACACATTGGATCAGTATTTGCATTCCATCTTTGAATTCTGTCGTTGGTAGCTGCTCTCCTACGCAGAAAAATCCACAAAATGAATATCATTTTTTGGTTCAGCACAATTTTTTGCAATAATACTCTTCCATGGCACAACTTGCCCCCAATTAGACAAGACCTTATAAAAAAAAGCTGATAGAAAACTGACCATTATGCACAACTAATCCCCAGTATTGCTGCAACCCCTGCAGCTTCTCTGTAATAACAATGATCTTTCTAATTATCCACGAAGTAGCTCCATGACTTTGCATGCTCCAAACACAACAAGTTTGCTTCATATAGAACATCTTTTTTTACTATCCAAAGCCCACCTCAAACTAACAAGATTCAGGCCACCAAAAGACCTAGGCATACAACAATCATCTCATCTTATTAGGGCTTTCATGGTAACAGAAGCCTCCCCGCTCCACAAAAATGATCTAAACCTTGCATCGATCTCTTTAAGAATCTTCTTAGGAATGGTCTGAGACTAGTAAGCCTGAATTCCAAATAAAACTGATTTCACAAGCTGTTTCCTACCTGCATATGACAAAAATTTTAAATTCCAAGATCTAACTCTAGAAGTGATCTTTTCTACCAAAGGAATGCATTGAATAAGAGATAGCTTTTTGGAAGAAAGGGGCACCACTAGGTATTTAAAAGGTAGACTTCGAGCTTGCATACCCAACTTATCAACTAATTGGGATTTAATCTCATCAGAAACACCACCACAGTTCAATGAACTCTTGTTCATTTTCGCTGATCGTAACCCTGAAGTCTTAGCAAACACTTCAATATCCTCTAGATAGCTTCAACAGAATTAATATCCTCTAGATAGCTGCAATACTCAGATGTGTTATTCCCAGCTTCTTGCATTTAGGATGAAAATGAAAGCCCTTGTTTAGAGTAAGCTCATGCATAAGCCTATTTAGATACTCCACTACATTAACAAAAAGCAAAGGTGAATGCTATCACCCTACCTTAGTCCTTTTGTTGCCTCTGAATGAAGGAGTCATGAAACCATTCACTTACACACAATAGGAAACAATTGATATACAACTCATAATCCATTGAACAGATGCAGTAGGAAACCCAAGTGGAAAAAGCATCTGTTTGAGGAAACACCAATCCACTAAATCATATGATTTTTGAAGATCAATTTTGATCATGCATCTTGGAGAGATATTTTCATGAGTATAGCCCTTGATGAGCTCATGACTCATAATAATATTGTCCAAAATTGTTCTTCCTGGAGTGAATACAGATTGAGGAGAGGCAACTACATAATACACTATTTTTGACAATTTGCTAGCAAGCACTTTACCTATGATCTTATACAAGACACCACAACATGAAATTGGTCTGTACTCCTTAATTGAAGAAGGAGAACTGACCTCAGGCAATAGAGTAACAGTTGTAAGGTTAACCTTAGTTGGTATATTACCAGAAGTAAAAAAATTAGATACAACAGTAAAGACATCATCACCAATAACATCCAAAGTCTTCTTGAAAAACAGAGCATTGAACCCATCAATTCCTTGGGCTTTATCATCCCCAATGCTATGAAAAGCAACAAAAATTTCCTCTCTTATTACCACCTAAATGAGCTCAAGTTATTGTGCTCTGTTTAGCTTAGGGCCAAAGTTGACTACACCACTATCAACCATAAGCAGATTGTTACTAGCAGACCCCATCAACCCCTTATTAAAAGCAAGAATGCCCTGCTTAGTATCTTGTTTACTTGTGATTTTTTGACCAGACAAAGCATAAAGATGGATAGCATTTGAGCTCCCTCTATCCTTCATGACTGAGTGAAAAAAATTGGTATTGTCATCCCCAGATTCAATCCACTGAATCCTGGATTTTTGTCTAGCCAAACTCATTTCAAGTTCCAACCACTTGTGTAACTCCTTTACCTCAGCTTTCTCTTTATCAATCAAGGCCTGATTAAATTTATTATTCTCCAGAATACCTTGAGTACTAGTAAGATGCATGCTAGCATTAATAACCCTGCTAGAAATATTCCTAAAATCCATGACATTCAACTGCTTCATCTCAACCTTTACTCGACAAAGTTTTTTTTCATTGATATAGCTCAGCAAATTGCCATGATCAACACCAAACCAAGATTTTCTAGCAATAGTCAAGAACTCAGGGTGAGTACTGAGAAAGTCAAAAAACGTGAAAGGTTTCTTTCCTGACTTACCGAAATCTGGAACAGATAGCATCATAGGACTATCATCTGATAAGCCTAGTTCTTGAAAATCCACTACAGCAGCAGAGTAACAGTCAAACCAATCAGCATTACCAAAGCACCAATCTATTGTTGAGTACTTCCTACTTGTACCATCTTGCTTATTACACATGGATAACTGACTACCAATTATCTCGATTTCAAATAACTCCAAGTCATATACGCACTTTTGGAAATCCACAGTCTTATGTAGGGAAACATCACTCCCCTACATATCATTACTAGAAAGTAAACTGTTGAAATCACCACATAAGAACCAAGGCCCAACCACACCAGATTTTACTAACCTCAGATCATCCCACAATGCATACCTCAAAGCAATGGTGTTAAAACTATATACACAAATGTAGCATAGTAGGATAATCATGTAGGCATACTTATGCAGTAATGGACCATCTGTGTAGACTTTTGAATAACAATACTCTGACACACCCTTGGGTTCCAAAGAATCCAAAATCTACCCCTACTAACAATATCTCAATTGTTCACATATTCCCATCCAAGAGGAACTAAATTCGCAGGAACCTTATCACTACCAACCACATTGACCTTAGTTTTAAGGAGAGCAATTACAATACTATTAGTCAAAAGGTACCTTTTTTCTTCTTTTTGTTTATGAGGCTTGCACAAGCCCCATAAATTCCAATTGTAAAACGTTAAACAATGGGTGGAGTAACAGCACTCCCAATAGGTTTAACACCCCTACTGAAAGAACCAAAAGCCAATTCAGCAACTTCATTTGGCAAAGTTGCAAAAGAGTTCTGGAGATTGAGCCTTGAAAACACTTCTAGTCCCCTACTCTTAGGTTGCTCTTTCATTGGTGTCTTGGCTAGCTGTGTCTCAATCCTACATTCCTTAGGATTGACAACATGGTCTGGCTTCTTAGGTTTCCACACTAGTTTCTGAACAGTAGGCCTTTGCTCCTAAACATCCTTCTTTTTCACAAGAACTCTAACCCACTTTTCCTCCAGACAATCATGACCAAAAAGTAAGCACTTGTTACAATATTTGGGTTTCCATTCATTTTGTACTTCAAGGATATGAACATTTCCTTCATGATCCATTATCTCAATCACCTCAGGAAGATCCTTTGTAATGTTCACTTCCACTAAAACCCTAGGAAAACAAAGCCTTGACTCTTCCTTTGTCTTTTTGTCAGCATAAAGAGGTGTGACTAAGACATTAGCAATACGGCTCAACCTATTCTCTGACCATCAAGTCACAGGTAAACAAGGCAAATTAATCCACAAAGATAGGATATGATGGACATATCGTCATGGGAAAGGTCAAAACTTGCACTCCATTGACGCATAACAACGGGTCTTCTATTATAAAAATAGGGCCCTGAAGTCAATAGCTTATCTCTGTCAGCAATGGATGCAAATCTTACCACAAAGTAGCCAGCATCAAAGTTCAAAATTTCAGGCTCAACACTACACTGCCACTGGTCTACCATGAAAATTCTAAAACGTGAGATGAACGGTTGCTCACCAATGACATAGACAATGAGGGAGCTTTGCCACTTCTCCTTCTCATTCTCAAAAGCATCCTTCTCCAGTAAAGCTCTGGGTTTGGCATCTACAAGAGTAGGAGAAATGAACTTCAAGTTCAGACCTTTCTCACTACTTCTGTTACCTTAATACTCAGGGGGTTATTGTACCGGAGATTCCAAGTGAAGTTTTCTCTTGGCCGGAATAAACAAACCATCATCCTCTTGCCCACCATCCTTCACCCCAAGTTGAACAGGATTAGGTTGATTTTCTGCTGACATAGGAGCAGCTTTGCCCTTGGATCTATTTTTTCTAGCCATTTTTATTACACATGAAACCCAGGTGGATAAGATATTAGAATTTTAGAGAGAAAAAAGAGCCTCTCTCTCTATAAAACCTTTTTTTATTCCTTTCTCATTTTATTCTAAGAGAATTAGATAAGGACAATGTTGTGTTGCTTAAACGAATAAGGAAGTTCTTCATGCGTCAAGATATTGGTGCTCGTGTTGCTGCCCTAATATTTACTAGGATTAGCTTTGCTATTGCTAGAGGAATGGGAACCCAGATAGTATCTCAACTCCCCTAACGTCTTGTAAATCTTTCCATGTTGATTTATAATATATTTTGTAATTCTTGATAACCAACTAGGGCACGGTAAAGGGGAGGAGTTTTGCAATTAGGGATGATGATCTTTTGCAGTGTTTGATCGTAGGAGTTGCTCGTAGGGCGACATCTCTACAGGCTGTGGTAGTTGAAAGGTGGTTTAGTGTTTGGTGGTTAATACGGTGCTGCATTGAATTTCCTATTTTTTGCCCATCTGATTTTGGTGCAGTAGTTTGCAAGTAGGGCTTGGGGTTCCTGGCAGTGTTAGTAGGGTGGTTGCGTTACCTTAGGGAGGTGGTGGTCGTGTCGTGGTCTGGCTGGGTTGTGTGAGGTGTGTTTTGGTGTCAGTTTTTCTTGTAAGGTGTGGTATGGTGTTGTGTTTGACGGGGTTTGTTGTTTCATGCGAAAATGGCTTGATTTTTAGAGTGGCAGTCGGCTCTGCAGGGGGTGGTGTGTGGTCTGTTCTTGAGGCGTTTTGGGTGGTTGCTCTTCAGGGGTGGTGTTCAGCGCTTCATGGGGTCTTTTGTGCATTTTTTGTTGTTGGTTTTGTGTGAGTAAGAATTGTTTTGTGCACCCAATGTTCGGTGGATGGGACCCGTTGGGTGGTGGTTCTTCAGGTTATTGGTTCGTCAATCGATGGTCCTTGTGGTCGGTTTGGTGGTTTGTCATGGTTTTGTTTATCTTCGGTGTTGTTCGGCGTTCGATGTTTATGTGTTTGTTGCATCATGGTTTATGACTTGTATGCCTTTGTTTGTATATTTATGCCATCAGGTGGTTTGTCCATTAGCTAGTGCATTTGGTTGTTTTTCTACTTGGTGAGTGCACTCTTTGTTGTGTTCATTTGTGTTTGTAGTTTTTAAGTTGTCTCTAGCTTATGGCTCCGTTTGTTGTGAAGTTCCATTGTCCTTTTGTTGGTCTCTGTGGGTGTCAAGATGATGGAGGCAATGGGCTTACAAGGACCACTTTCATCACTCGTTTTCGCTATCGTCATTTTCATATTGATGCTCAATTAGTCACTAGGAAAACTTTGGCTACTAATATAATTTGTCTGTTTTTACCGAGGCTCTGATTGTTTCTAGACGTATGGGGATTGGGTTGTGTGGTGTTTGCTTCAAAACTCATACAATGCGTTCGACGTGTCCGCATGGTGGGTCTGATTTTTAGGAACCCCCTGATATTAGTGATGACGTTGTTCGATTTGTGCTTTATGATTTTACCTAAGCACTTTCTCCGTCGTTTCCAATGTTTCCTAAACATGCTTATTGTAGTGCATGAACAACATAGTGTTCTTCATGTTGCCCTCGATATTTTTCTTTCCAAGGGGTTACATACTATGAAATCCATTCCTCCAAGGTGTTACTTGGGATTTTCTCGTGGTTTGAAAGCAGCTTTTGGTAAGGTTGTGTGTAAGCCAGATAACATCTCCACCCAGGTTAATTTTCTTGTAATTCCTCTTTGTATCCTCAAAACCTTTTGCCCGAGGAGTAATCTTCAGCGCAAGTCTGCTATCAAACGTCAACATCAAGCAAGAGCATTACAAATACTACTCGGTCTTGGGGTGACCCTGGTGGTATTTTTCTCGTTATACGAGACACTTTGGCTGAAGCTTCTCCTCCTTTGTCTGTTGTCGCTGATGACGATCAGATTTGGCTGAGTGTAGTATCCGACAATGTCGGAGGAAGATTTGTGATGGGCATTATACAAAAATGGTAAAAGTTCTTTTCTCTTCTAGCGTTGCCCCTTACAATGATGTTGTTGGAATAGTGTCATTCGACAAGTGTGGTTACGTTAATAAATCTCATTTAGAATAAAACGGGATTGATTTAAGCATAAAATTATTTATTCATTAATCAGATGATTATCGTTTGACGTTACTGTCACACCTAAAGGGTGAACGGACTCCATATATTATGACATGTATACTAGATACGTGGTCATACACGATAAGGAGATCTAAGAGTTAGTTAGGTATTATAGTGTAATAATATGAGTTAGCAACTCGAGGTCGTATGAATTAATTTATCATTATTATGAGATAATAGATAATAAATAGTAATTCTAAGTATAAAGTATAAACTTTATTAAGAACTAAAGGATTAGTTATTATTTATGATATGTGTTATGTGAGAATTGGTAATCTTAATAAATTATTCAATGAGATGTAATTATAAGGGTGTACTATTTATATAAGATATAATAGTTAGTGCAAGTTGTAGAGTCAACTTGTACAACATATAAAATTGCCATTTAGCCTTCCTTTTGTTAGCCTATATAAGGCAAAGTAAAGACTTAATTATGGGCTAAATCTTCACATCTCATTTTCTACACAAAAATTAAAGTGAAAGGGAGAGAAAACTCGCCTTGTTTTCTCCTCCCATGGCCGGTCACTATGGATGACCAAGGAGGATTAATTTCCTCTTGCATGTCAAATATTATCTCAAAATATTAATCCTTCAATTTTCTACAAAAATAAACGATTCATAATCAATGGTTTGAGAACTCTATTTGATAAAAGTCTGTTTATGTGATTCTCGTTTATATGTCCTAATCGACAGTGCAAAAGTAATAAGGATTAGAATCATTTGATTTGAACTTTTTGTTATCTATATGAAGAATTGAATTATCTAAATGAAGAACATATATACCATTAATGGATTGTGCTAAGCCATAACACAATTTATTAAAGTAAAGAAAACAACTATTGTTCTTAATTACAAAAGTAAAACCTTCCGAATCCAAGATGGAAACGAATATAATGTTCTTACTAAGAGTTTACATAATAATAGTTATTTAAACACTACTCTAAATCCGAAGGAAAAGATAATACATAGGGGCCTACGGAGACGGCCCCTATCTTAGCTCCAATTTCAACGTGTAGATCAACCTCACCCCTTTCTAGGCGTCGCACATCTCTCAGCCCTTGCACATGGGTACAAAGGTGAAAATCACATCCTGTATCTAATACCCACGATATGGTACTATCTAGTTTCTTTTCCAATCATATAGATACCTTTCTTAGACCTCGATGGCACGACATTACCGTCCTTGATGTCTTGAAGGAATTGGAGCAGTTGCGCTTCCAGT
Source organism: Corrigiola litoralis (assembly GCA_901111285.1). Classification (NCBI taxonomy): domain Eukaryota; kingdom Viridiplantae; phylum Streptophyta; class Magnoliopsida; order Caryophyllales; family Caryophyllaceae; genus Corrigiola; species Corrigiola litoralis. Next base: position 23,710 of record CAAKMY010055262.1, read on the forward strand.
GGCATGCCTCATTGCAGTAGAAGCACTTTTGGTCAGGGTCTGCGCCGCGCTTAGGCTTAGGCTTGGAGCTCGAAGCTCGAAGCTCCCTTGCCCTTGCCCTTTCCGGATTTCTTACCCTTTTCACCCTTATTCTTGAATGCCCCATTTCCCAATGTCATTCGCATCTCTTTCTCGGCTTGTACGAGCATGGCATGGAGCTCATCAAGACTTTTCTTCATGTCGTTTTGTATTTCACTCAAAAAGGAGTGAACCCATCATGTAACGAGTGCTGGATACAGTCAATGACCAACTCATCGGAGAGGACTTCTAAGATCCGTGAGCATTTTAGCGTGTTCAACCATCTTGAACATGTAAGGACCAACGACTTGGCTTCAAAGAATTTTTTGGACGCTTCATATTTCAATATTCGTGGCTTTGACGAAAACATCTCCGTCAACTTCACGAATATATCATACGCCGTTGTAGATACTGTAATCCATCGTGGTCTAGTTAACCATACCCGGTGATGAGACAACGTGCTTTCCGTGCCATTTCGATACAGTTTTCGGATTCGCCTTAAACTTTGTTTGGTTTTAAAAGAAGTGAGGTTTTCTTTTATTATTTAAAAATGGTTTTCAAAGGGTTTTAGACGCTTTTAAGTTTAGTCAGATGAGATAAATTCGTCTTTAGCAGTTTTGGTCATAAATCGAGGTTGTGACCTTCACCAGGATCTTAACTTAAAATTCCATTTGTTTGTTTTAAGAATCGTTGGTGAAAATTAATGCCGTAGGTGTTGATTTAGTGATCCTGGGAGTTCGTGGTAATTTTCGGGAGTTGTAAAATAATGTTTTAAGGTAAAAATGGGCAACAAACCTCTCGTGGTACGGGTTTTGTAGCGCATGTACAAGTTTTAGGTTCGGCGGTACGAATATAAAGTTTGCGGCACACGAAAATAGAAGATTATAGACTTTTAAAACCTCGGCGGTACCGAAGTTGTACCGGCTGTACAGTTTAGTACCGGTTGTACATTTTAGTACCGGCGGTACAGTGCTCTGTACTTGCGGTACAGATTTGGTACCGGCGGTACATATTTTGTGGTCGGCGGTACGGATTTTGTGTTTCCGAGGGATTTTTGAATTTTTCCGTATTTTCGGTTTATGACGGATTTTTTTACCAAATCGTGCTATTTCCCTGTGCCTATATAAAGGGACCCTGACACAGTTCGAAAAATAAGTTCTTCACACAATTCTTGAAAGATTCTCTCTCTAAAAACCTCTTTCTACATTCTCTCTAAAGCTTTTATTAGTTAGTTAAAGTTGGTGCCAGGAGGGCTTGTTTGGTCCGAGTTCTGTTCGACAGCACGACTGTGCAAAGGCAAAAGGTTGCTACGTGAGGGTTCAGAAACTTCTTGTTACTCTGTCCGTTTAATATTTGTTTTTTTTTTTGGTAAAATGATACTCTTTATTCATGTAACCAAATGAAGCATTTACAAACTAAGATAAGAATAAACACATCCTATCTTATTGTAGACACCCCAATGTGTCACATTGTCTTAAACGCCTAATGATGAATCCTAGACGGAGTAATGAGCCAAGCCAAGCTTGGTTTCCTGGAATAGCGATTAAGCAACGATCGAAGTTAATTAATTCGAGTCACATT
>CAAKMY010055263.1:0-12132 GCA_901111285.1 Corrigiola litoralis
TCTCTAAACTATTAGTTTATAACACATCTCAAAATTTTACCTTTTTTATGGATATTGAATTTTTTCCCATCATATTCAGTATCTTCTCGTCTTTTTTGCTTCCCGTAACTCATGGTGACTAAAGTACTCAATCCCTGATTCCCTGTTGTCTAAATAGAAAAAGTATGTCAAATGTTTATAATTGAGTTAGATAAATATATAAAAAAATTCTAATTAGATATATAAGTTTTAAGATAAAAATGTTTATGTGAACTTGTAAAAGTACCAACTACATATTGCTTGAATTTGGGATCCCTATTTAAAGAAGGGGGGGGGGGGGGAGAATTCAAGTAATAATGTTAATTAAATCTTTCGATTATTGGAAAACCCTCATTTTTTTAGTTCCTGTTATTTCTTCCTTGCGACAGACCGTAGGGAAAAAGAGTTGCTAAGTGACTACGGGTCAAACCAAACCAAAATTTTTTTTTAGTAAGGGTGACGTTGGATATAGATCAAAATTTTCAATTTTTTGGTTTCTTGGAAAAATCTTAACATGGTGGAATTAAAATGCCATTGTGTGGGGATATCTTATCAATCCTATTATTTTCAAATCTTAGAAATTCATATACTTATTTCAAGAGCTCACATGTCTATTTATAAAAATATATTTGAACCGTCAGATTCAAGTATTATTATTTTAGTCATACAAAGTTTACAAACCCTACACATCTAAAAAGTAAAAGTCAAACCACAAATTAATTCTTGTCCAACAAATATGTCAAGAGTTTGCAACCCCCCCCCCCCTCCACAAAAAAAGTGTTAAGGATTAAACTGGTCTTGTTGGTAGAGAATCTTAAAATTTTATCGTAAACTATCGTTGATGTGTATGATATGTGTTACCTTGAATCGAATTGACCGACTATACAACCTTAAAAATCTCAAGTAGTAAAGTTAAACTACTTTTAGGTGATATTTTGATATGTAGTTTATTAATGTATAACTTATCAAAACTTTAGATATTGATATAATTTAGTAAAATTGGACTAAAGTTAGCATGGTACGAATCATTGAGTTACATTTTGTGTTTGACAATTGATATTTCAAATTCTTGATTCTAGTTCTTATTATTTATCATTTTATTGACCACCATTATAATGAGTACAATTAGTTAGATGTAAGTGAGTCATGTAACCTTAAAAATGTTAACAAAATAAATAAATAAATATAGTTTTGTTTGTATGCTTATATTAAGCAAGTTATGACATAATATCAATTAATATTCCATAGTTGATCTGCAAATACCACCACCTTCACTATTCATTGTTATTAAGAGATTTGTTTTGGTATTAAAGAGATTTTTCAGTAACTAGAGTTTAGAATTGCAGGAGTTTTTTCTCATAACTAAGATATTTCTTTGCGCTCCTTTCTCATTTACATAGCTCAATTCCCAAAATTATTACTCCGTATACCCTAAGTCTATTTAGATATATTGTGGAAAATGTTATTTTTCATAGCAAATCCCAGTAGGAATTACTTTTCGTTAATGATGTGTGGAGCAAAGCTTGTAGTAGCATTCACACTCTTCCTCTTGGAAAACATTTACCCATGTGATAATACCTAAAACCACAGAGAAAAAAGATACCCAAATGAACAAAGAATAAAAAATGAACAAAGGAAAATGTGTCAAGTGTCATACCAATATTTGTCCATTATGAGATTCTCTCTCTTTCCCAGGTTTGGGCATCGTATAACTGCAACCACAGATTCAATGTTTCCCCTGCACTGCTTCATCATTAACTAAACTACCCTGATATTTTGTTTTGGATTAGCTATCTCCTTTTCTCCCTATCTCTCTCTTTTTCTGCCACCTCTGATTCCACAAACAACAGAATAAACAGAATCAAAGCCGTCTCAAATTAATCTTAGTTGCATCAAAAAAACTGTGAGCTTATTTTCAGCTAAAGAACACACATTTGAAGTTCACGTAAGGAGCTCAAACTACTATTGTTATTGCTAATATTAACTTGAAGGGCTACTTTTGATGGACTTGAAAATGATTGAAGCTAAACATTTCTCTCTTCATAGAGAGGTTGGTTTGAGACCCAAGTATCCTAGTTCACTCATTGGAGCTCATTCATCACCAAAGTCTTTTTCTTGTAAAGGTAAGTATTTTTTAGTTGTTTAAGTACATTTCTCTTGTTTTACTTTGAATGATCATTTGCACAAGGTTCTACTACTAAACCTAAGTATTAAAGTATTATGGAATATGCTATTCCCTAGTAGAAAGCATCAAATTTTTTTATTGACAAAGGCCAATCAAAAGAAAGCATCATCTTAATGCATTTACAAAGAATCAAGAGAATAAGAGATGCTTCACTGGTTAGAAGTGTCTTCGCTTATATGAGAAATTTGTAGACGACTTTGTGTGCTCCTTTCATACTATTTAAAACTCGGCGTTCTCAAAAGACTTTAGCCTAAGTTAGAAAGTTAAATCCATGGGAGTAAGTGGTGGTTTTTTTGTTCAGATAAATTCAACCTTAGGCCGATAAGTCTGCTGGTGATCATTGATAAACCATAGATTAAAAAAGCATGAACTACCCTGCTATTTAAAATCAAAATGATAGTATGCCCTTTTATGAAGATCAATGACATGTAGCTTATGATGATTAAGTGATAGATTTGAGTTGTGCTCTATGCAGTAACTTGCTTGTGGGCACCAGAGTCAACCAGCGATAATAAAGCAACCAAATCAACCGCTCTTCTCCAGAGTCCTCTGTTGAGCAAGTTCAATGGGATGAACGGTGCATTTTCAACTCTACTTTGGAGGGACACAGCAACTCTTGATCATGTTGATGATGAGTACGGGGGAGTCATTGTAAACCCGGATAAGCTGCCTTCTAATCCAAGTAATTTTGCGACTTTGCTCCATTCATCAGTTTCACAGTGGAAAATCAAGGTGAAATGTTAATCTTTATTGGCCTCGGGGATCAATAGTGCATTACTTACTAAATTTATCAAGGTAACAAGCATGTATTGGTTATGGGATTTATTTGCGGCTATTGATCTATGCAGGGGAAGAAAGGCGTTTGGTTGAAATTGCCGTCAGAACATTCCGAACTCGTCCCAATTGCAGTAAAGGTGGGTGAAATGTCTCTCTATTACATTTTCAAACTCTCTACTAGTTACGTGTTCTTGGGGGTAAGGATTCATACACCTAGACCTTCATATGTGCCACTGATAGTGGACAACAATAGGTTGGTTTTTGTAGTAAAAACGAAAGTAATTTGAGACATTTACAGTTCTGAAAAGCTTCGCTTTAGGCAATATACACTTTGATATACTTGTCATACCAATAGGCAAGATGCACAAGTTAGAAATTCCTTTATGATTGCGACTGCTTATACATGCCTTACATCATTTACCAGAATTTGACTGAGCTCAAGATATCTCAATCTAGTGCTCCTATGAATGATGCAGGAAGGTTTTCAATATCACCACGCAGAGCAAGGGTATGTGATGTTGACCTACTGGATTCCGGAAGGGCCGTGTATGCTACCGGCCAATGCCTCGCACCAAGTAGGGGTTGGGGGATTTGTTATTAATGAGAAAAATGAGGTATCGTACTACTCTTTAACAGCTTGTTTATATTTTTATTCCATGCGATAGATTATTCAGGCCTAAAATCAATCTCCTCTTAACACATATTTATGATGGTACATAGGTGCTTGTTGTGCAAGAGAAGTACTGTGCTCCGCCCTTTGTTGGCTTTTGGAAAATACCAACTGGTTTCATTCATGAGGTGATTAATAAAATCTATATCAGACAGAGCTTTTGCTACCCTTATGCCTATGACAATTGAACTTTTAGCGAAGTATTTTAATTCTATCTGATGGTGTTTTGTTGATTAATCAGTCAGAAGAGATATTCACTGGAGCTGTAAGAGAAGTCAAGGAAGAAACTGGGGTGAGAATTCTCTTCTTATTCTTACATTCATCTGACTTAAGAGTATGGTCACACGATTGATACATTTTAATTGCTTCTTTGCCCTTGCAGATTGATACCGAGTTCATCGAAGTAATTGCTTTCAGGTATTTACTCAGATCATGTCCTTGATCAATTGGATTTTTACGGACTTGCTAGCGTCATCAGAAGTTGCAATGCTCAGTATACATATATAAGAGTAACGGAGTACTTACTTGGATTAAAATGCATTTCATTTTCAGGCATGCTCAGAACATGGCTTTCGAAAAGTCAGATTTGTTCTTCATCTGCATGCTGAAGCCCCTTTCAACAGAAATCAAGGTCGATGATCATGAAATTGAAGCCGCCAAGGTATGCAAACAGCAAATACTCGATTAATTATCCCCTGGCGCCAAATTAACACTAAAGAAAGAGTGTCAACAATCTGTATCACATACTCTCATCATTGTTGCCCTTGACATGCAGTGGATGCCCGTGGTGGAGTTTGTAAAGCAACCATGGATAAAAGAAGATAGCATGCTTAAGAAAGTGACCGACATTTTCATTGCGAGAATGGGGAAGAAATACTGTGGACTTAATGCACATCACTTGATCTCTAAATTCGACGACAGATCCTCAACGTTATACTATAATGTCGTCAACGCTAAGGACTCCAATTGTAGAGGGGCTTAATCCAAGTTTAAGGTCAAGTTTGCAGTACTAGTTCCCATGACACACTGCGTAATGTCAAATGTCCAGCTCTGCTAGGCAGATTCTTGATACAGTTGACGAAGGTTAGATGGCTTTCATGCTGAGTCTACACGAGTATATATGACTTGCATAATTGTATATAAATGATATATTTCGATTCTGTACAATAATATCCACTCTCAGGGTGGATATTTCATCATGGATGTAGATGTAGATATTATTTCGTAAATACTAGTACTATTATCTTACTCGTTTGTTGGTTCATTATTGTCCTTCACCATCATGCATTGTCTCGTCTTATGTCCTGTTTCAGCTGTACAGGACAACCTAATTTCATTATCCAGAAAAGACGTCGTTGTGAAGTTGTGGTAATGCTAAGCGTGTAAAATAAGAGTATAAACATTAAACAGAAGCGAAACTAGTCTTCTTGCTTTTACATTTGGTTTCTTTCTGTTTTCAAGCTTTTTCACATGGTATCCTTATTTCAATCGATCTACTAATCCTTTGAAAAATATGATTCGAAAGGTGGTTTCACTATGAATTCGGATCATATTTTCTATGTAAGAGTTCAATTTCTCTTTGGAAAATAACTCCATGTCATGTGAAGTAATTAAAGGGATTAGTGAAAAGATTCTTACTGAACTGGCCGGGTGTAAAAACGAGCAAATATGCATCATACTAAATCAGCAAAAAGTAATTCGATATAAATGAGACTAGAAATCGACAAAATAAGATGGTACCATACAACTCTTAGATTTCACTACTCAGTTCCGTTACGATAATTTTTAGCTGAACAAAACCACTATATCTTCTTTGATAATGAGTCTAGTATTAGGTGAATGAGCGCTGTATTTATACTCACCCTTAAAAAGGGTATATACTATCACTTCTAATAGGAAGAACAAGGTTAATCCAATCTCTCTCGGGTATGTCAAGTTCGAATCCTCGTATCTCCACCAATATACATAAAAAAATTGAAAAAGTTAAAGTTAAATTTTAAAACAATCTCATACAAGAATTTGAATTTTAACATCATTTATAATTATGTTGATGAAGATCAATAAACAAAATCTATTACTACTACTAACTTAAAGTTTAGTCCCCCAAATCTATTACTCCTACAGTCCTTCTGAATCTAATTTGCCGACAGTCCATATTGTAAAATGTTTCTTGTCTTCTTTTCCACGAGCTCAAAAAAGTTGGGAAAAACCTTATTTCTTTTGAGGGAAAAATAACCTTATTGATCGCCCATAAAATTAATTTTCTCGCCTTTAAAAGTAAATACCTTTTTTTGTTTTTTCCTAAATACTCTCAATTCTTATACTATGGACCCATGTCCACCTTTTTATGTGGTCACTCTCCTATCAAAAGGGAGAAAATGTAAAAAACTTGAAGATTTATAAATAAAAACTGTCAAATTTTCCCACTTTTTTACCACTTTGTGTCTAAGGGATCCATATTAAAAGGTGGACATAGATCCATATTATAATTTGCAAAATACCGTCACCCATATGGGTATTTGATAGGCACGGACGGCGGTAAAGTGGAACGTTTTGGTCAAATTAGGGCGACAAAATCAATTTTAAAAGGCAACCGAAAAACATCACCCCTTGCTCTCTCCCTCTCAGACAAAACAAAATAGCGGGGAAATATAAAATATCGCAAAATTAAATAAACCCCCCCTTATCTCCGATCTCCGCCCACACCCACCGGAAACCACCGCACATACCGTACTTTCTAGGGTTTCCCTAAATTCTCCGCGATCGCAAATAATGCTCTTTGCGAATTGCGATCACTCCCCTTAATTAAATTGATTTACTGACCCGGAATTATTATTGTTATTATAATTATTAATAATTCCGGCATGCAAATATAATTAAATTATTTTTACCCCAATTAATAAAAATATAATGGGGTTTAGTATGGGGAGCTGGAGTGGGAGGGGAGAGGAGAGTGAAGAAGAAGGAGAAAGAGAAAGGACAGCAATGTATGTAAATGTGTATGATCTTACCCCTCTTAATAATTACCTCTATTGGCTTGGTCTCGGCATTTTTCACTCCGGTATCGAAGGTACTTTTATCTTTTTGTTTTTTATTATGTTGAATTTTTTGGTACATTGGAGCAGCTAATGTTGCGGGGAGGGTATATGAGGATTCGAACCTGGTTGAACTCCCAAGTCCCAACCATTGAGCCGACGTTGGTTCTTTATAGAGTAGAGTTTTGGAAGTACTAACACATGAATATGTTTAGCTTGTCTGCCTCGAAAGTAACACTTGTAAGGTTTAGCAGTGGAGAATATTTGCTTCAGACATATGCCACTTGAGTTAGAGCCTGTCATACCCGCGTGTGCTGTGGTTTGTAGGGTATGCACGGGGTTTATCTAGAGCACACTTAAGTTAGCGGTCACGGGTTGCCACTTAAAAAAAAAAGTAACAAATAACAATGTACTTTAGAAACAGTGTTCCTTTTCGAAGTTTAGGGAAGTCACTAGTTTCATGCAAGAAGATGTGGAATTTTTGGATGTGCTACTTTTGAAGCTTAGTATAGTTACATTTGACCGCCCTCTCGGACAACACTAGCTGTTCTTGATGCATTAGTATTGGATTTTACATGTAGCTTGTTGTACTTTATTTGAGTTAAAGTGCTTATAAGTTAATAACAAATGTTCGTAGCCTGCAAGGTAGGCTTAACAGGTTTGAGAGTTTGTGAAATTTCTATTGGTTTCCGGTCATTTGATCTCTAGTGGAGCGATTAAGTTTATTACTATGCCTTTCTGAGCCTGCCACAATCCACACCGGTCTAATGTGGCTACTTAAATGTGTTGTGTGCTTTATAGGCTATCATGTATGACCGGGGGGTTGCCAGGTGCGAGTAAGGTAATGGCTCCAGGTTTCTACATCACAAAGAAAAAAAAAAAAAAGTTTCAGAAACCCAATTATGATTTGGCTTTGAAACTAGACATATTGGTATTGGAAATCCAAGTATAATCCTTGGAGCTGATCCTATGTGCAGCCGTTGTCTCTGTTTGGTTAACATATGTAGAACCAGGGGCTTTAATTTTGTAGAAGCTTCAACTTACCAATGAGTGCTGAAGCCCCTTATCTTTGTGCCATAGTGAGTGTATAATGGATTATGGTCTTAGTGTTTTCCATGATGCATATTTTTGCACCCGCAGCTAGTCGTCTGTCTTTGGGTGACTTGCATTCTTCTTTGAAGACTCATGCTTTCCGTCGCGATGCTTAGGCTTATGTTGTTTTCTTCAGCATTCATAAAGAAGTTTCCGCTTATCAGATTTGATATTGAAGATGACATAACTAGCATACATCCTTCTAGATTGACTACAATTTTTTACTAGATTTTTTGGAAATATTTTCGATAGCTTAATGGGCCTCCTTGGGTCAACGGGGATCTGTAATGAGTGGTTGTTTTCATTAATAAATACCCGCTAAATGTTGATTTGATGTATTGTAGTCTGACTATGCATAAGTACAATTGTCATTTCTCATGGAAATGCTTATTGGATTGTTTCAAGATGAGGTTTAGGCCCCAACAAACCTTTGTCCAAAAAAAAAAGAGAAGCATTCAGCTTGGAAATCTGAGGTAGAATCTAAGGTCAAGTTTTAGGCAACCTTTTCTTCTTTAGTAGAGAGACTAACGAAAGACCATAATGATCTGTTTGACTTATATCTATCCACGTATTTTTTTTTTGTATTTTTTTTTGTAGAAAATGGGACATAATTATAGAGTTGTAATTGTAGTAAATATATCAAAGGTATTACTTCATAGAGGTCTTGGATCTACTTTGGAAATTTTAATTTACAGGATTTAAATTCATTGTCAAACTCATGGGAAGCTTTAAAAGTTGTTTGCTTGCTGACCATATAAGTAACCGCCCTCCCGAAAATCTACTTAGTTCCTCCATTTCGTGGGTGGTGAAAAATCCTGTGAAGTTTTACTTCCTCCATTTTGCTGGCATTTTATCAACCAAACAACTCACCAATTGTCTGCACCCCAGTCCCTGTTTTTCCATGCTAACCAGATGAGGTCTTGGTGTTTTCGAAACTCGTGGCAGGTGCACAAGGGTGGGAGTGGTAGTGGTGGATGTAGTTGCTGTAACACAGTCACTCTCATCAATCATCATCATTGATTATGTACAGTTGATAACTACCTTTTTCTCTTTACATTGTCGGATTACCCTGGTATGGGACAGAATGATAGATCCTCTGTATCATGTCATTCAACTTTGCGGTTTACTTACTCATCATTTGCTCTCCAAACATCAAGTTTGCCTCTCCTCTAGGCTATTTGGAACAGACAGGACTCCATAGGCTGAATAAATAAGCAAACAGCTCACCAATTCTTCACTTTCCACTTCTGTTTTTGACTTTTTTTGGGAGGCACAAGCATGCTTTGTGTAAATTGTTGGTTGATGATTGTTTCCCCATAAATGGTGAGGTGCATTTCCAGTACTACTTATTATCAGTGATACTGGCACAAGTTTCTGGAATGCAAATGTTACCTTCCATCTTACTTTGCATCAATTTGAATATGTAATTTTGATTGGGCTCAATTTGTTGTTGGCATAATTTAACTGCCAGCTAGGAAATTTCTCTATCTCTGGTGCAGATCCCATGGTTGGCGGGATTTAAGAAATTCTAGACATAAGCAAGTCTAATGTTTACAAGTTGTGACCTAGCTCTTTAACTATATGGCTTATACATGGAGTAAAAATCTAACATTTAGGGTATATTAGGTTTTGGAGAGTATGGATAAACAGTGTTTGATATTTTGCCCAGTTTGAAATCTCTTTAAACAACAGCTCAACGATCAGCATTAGTAGTCGATGAGCGTTGCTTTTGGTGGAACCTGGATGTCTTTGACAGCCGCATTCCGTTGATTTTTTTCGACTTGCGTACCGAATTTTCCGAGGCGTACTAGTCCATTTGATTCACTATTTGTGCATTTGTTACGTAATTTGGATGTATCCACTCCTTTATATGACATGTTAATGCAAAACCTATGAATGCAGTACATGGTATGGAGTATGGCTATGGAGCACATGACTATTCTACAAGTGGTGTATTTGAAGTCGAACCTAGGAGTTGCCCTGGATTTATTTTCAGAAAGTCAATACCTTTGGGCAGCACAAATATGACTCGTTCCGAATTTAGATCGTATATGCAGCATCTTGCGTCAAAGTATCATGGGGACACGTATCATTTGATTGCCAAGAATTGTAACCATTTTACTGACGAAGTCTGTATGCATCTTACTGGGAAATCTATTCCTGGATGGGTTAATCGACTTGCACGCTTAGGTAAGAGCAGACGTTTTGCCTATCTCTATGCATTACTTTGCAGAACAATATAATTCTGTCACAAGCTTTTATGTTTTGTTGAATATCCAAGCATTATTACTTGGCTTTGAGTAAAATTGCATTTTAATAGCATGGATTGACTTATAATAAGACAGTTTTTTTCCCTTTCCCCTACCCCCCTCTAATCTTCCTCTTTTCTGTAACTTCAAATGGGGATGAAGCAAATGCTTAGAGGGAAGTGACTTTAGTTCAGTGTACTCTCACTCTCTCAGCTTTTATGTGTAAGAGTATTTAAAAGCTTAATCTATCAGTTGCATGTCTTGTAGGACTACTAAACGAGCTTCATTCAATTTTACTTGCATTCCTGCAATCAAGTAATTATCCCTATGTATAAAATGATGCTCCTTATTCTGCAGGTTCATTTTTCAATTGCTTATTGCCAGAACATATGCAAATAGAAGCTGTTCGACAGCATCCTGATCAGACAACTTGTTCAGGCAAGAGGTCTTTACCAATATATTTTTTTTGTGCCTTCATTCATCTTGTTCTTAGCATTCATTTTAGAAGAACAGACCAAATCTAGTACTAATATGTGCTGTGGTGTGTGAGACTATTTAGATTAGAAAGAAGAGGCAATAAGTCTATCACAAACATGCGTATAATCTATACTGTTTAGAAGAATTTGATTTATTGGCTCGTTGGGAAATGTTCTTTTGGTTTCCTTCTTTATCAATATATTGATGATGACTAATGTATGAGCATTATATACACGAGAAATACATCTGTTTGTTTTATTGTGATCACTGTACGGTGGAGTCTGGGTGATTGAGGGTTTAGATGTAGCTACGGTGGAAATAAAATATGTTTGTTTTAAGATCTTTAGATGGGTTTGTCATCTCTAGCTGTGTCACATGTGTACATACAAATTGATAATGGACTTATGGTTGTTGATCCTCAGAGGATGGCTCAAAGTCTTTGTCATCATCAACGTCAACTGATAGCGAGGAGGATGATCCCGATCACCATTTGCTAAATACGTCCGCAGCAGACGTGACATTTTTGCAGGAAAAACCGGTTAAACTTGCTAGAGAGCTGCTGTAGGTTTATTATTATTATTATGATTATTCCCTTCACTTTTCCTCATCCTCGTAATCTGCCATGACATCTTTGGTCTATTATCCTCTGTTGTGGCACTAGATTATGCTGTCAAATGTACAACTATGACCATAGATCTTGATTTGATTATGTAACATTATAGAACACTGTGCTAGGATGATACAGAGGACTCTGTGTACCTACTGCAGAGTCGTCTATATAGGCTTCTAGGACACTCATCGTAAAATATGCTCGTGTGACAATGTACCTTGTACCATAATCTAGATTACAGAATCATAAGGGATTCTTTACCTTTTTTTACTGATTGATGTATGACAGGTTTTATTTGCATTAGATGGCATGCGCCCCTAAGCTTGTTCTCCAGTCTTCATCCGATCCTATTCAGTGTGGAAATAGTGAAATTGTCTTCAGCAAGGCTATCAAAGTATCAAGTATGAACGACTCCTTGTTGGTTTACTGTTGCTGTATTATTATTAATCCCGTGGTATGGCCTTCTTTTCTATAGTGATTCCTATCTGGATAGGGCGGCCTCAAGCTATTTTGGGCTTGTTTTGTCATGGAACTAATAGAGGAGCAGGAATGAGGGTTACTGGGTTAGCTTATCACCACCTATGGTCTATGGAGCAATGAAAATATTAAGTTTTAATGGAAGTAAATGAAGCAAATTAGTGCTTATTGATGGAAATGCATTAGTTAGTACGAAGTCAAAAACCTATGGAAAAATGAGATGCCCTTGTCGGGGTGGTTATCAAATCGGTGTCCACACTTTCACATAAAAAAAAATAAACTTTCGCATCTATTCTTTTGAAATTTCTCTTATTTTTATGAGTGAAAAGTTATTTTGAGAGCAAATGGGCTCTTAAAATCACCTCAATTAAAAGGGGTTCCTTCGCTCCATTTTTGATGGACTGAATATTTAAAGGAAAATTGGCATAGAATAATCCCAACTATAGCGGTTTGTTTTAAAATAATCCTAACTATCGGTTTTTTCAAAATAATCCTAATTTGTCCTCATTTTTGCAAACAGCGCTCCCGCATTCCCCGAACCA
>CAAKMY010055274.1:0-24641 GCA_901111285.1 Corrigiola litoralis
TTCGTGCTCTGTCTTGGCTATTTTTCGCCTTGTTTCTCGGTCCATACTCCATTATATGTGTCTAGGATGGTTCACGCCGATTTTCGACAATTTTCATTTCGGTGTCCGAAACGAGGTTTTTGCGTGGGTTATAGTCCACAAAAACCGGCTTTTTGGTTCAATTATTGATTTTCCGGGAATGTTTTGAAAGTGACCAAGCATGCTCCTAGGGTATAATCGAGTATTTTTTTTAGCTTATGGCAATGTCATTTCTTCGTCTTAATAGTTTTACATTGTGTTTAGGATGGTTCCTGCAAATTTTCGACAATTTTCATTTCGGTGTCCGAAACGAGGTTTTTTGAGTGGATTATAATCCACAAAAACCGGCTTTTTGGATCGATTATTGATTTTCCGGGAAATGTTCCGAAAGTAACCAAGCAAGCTCCTAGGGTATAATCGAGTATTTTTTAGCTTATGACAATGTCATTTCTTCGTCTTCATAGTTTTACGATGTGTATAACGCTAAATTCGAGCATGTGCATAATGGACAAATCCGATGGTTTAGGCTCTGTCTTGGCTATTTTTCGCCATGTTTCTTGGTCCTTACTCCGTTATATGTGTCTAGGATTGTTTGTGTCAATTTTTGTCAAATTCCATTTCGGGTCTCGAAACGTAGTTTTTGTGTGGGTTATAGTCCACAAAAACTGGCTTTTTGGATCGATTTTTGAATTTCCGGAAAATGTTCCAAAAGTGACCAAGCATGATCTAGGGTATAATCGAGTATTTTTTTTAGCTTATGACAACGTCATTCCTTCGTCTTGATAGTTGTACAATGTATTTAACGCTCACTTCGAGTATGTGCATAATGGACAAAACTGATGGTTTGGGCTCGGTCTTGGCTATTTTTCGCCATGTTTCTCGGTTCATACTCCGTTATATGTGTCTAGGATGGTTCATTCCAATTTTCGACAATTTTCATTTCGGTGTCCAAAACGAGGTTTTTGCGTGGGTTATAATCCACAAAAACCGGCTTTTTGGATCGATTATTGATTTTCCGGGAAATATTCCAAAAGTGACCAAGCATGCTCCTAGGGTATAACCGAGTTTTTTTTAGCTTATGGCAATGTCATTTCTTCGTCTTCATAGTTTTACGATGTGTTTAACGCTCAATTCGAGCATAGGCATAATGGACAAAACCGATGGTTTGGGCTCTGTCTTGGCTATTTTACCACATGTTTCTTGGTCCATACTCCATCATATGTGTATAGAATGGTTTGTGTTAATTTTTGTCCAATTCCATTTCGGGGCCCGAAACGTGGTTTTTGTGTGGGTTATTGTCCACAAAAACCGGCTTTTTGGATCGATTTTTGAATTTCCGGAAAATGTTCCGTAAGTGACCAAGCAGGATCCTAGGGTATAATCGAGTATTTTTTTAGCTTATGGAAACGTCATTCCTTCGTCTTGATGTTTTTACAATGTGTTTGACGCTCAATTCGAGCATGTGCATAATGGACAAAACCGATGGTTTGGGCTCTGTCTTGGCTATTTTTCACCATGTTATATGTGTCTAGGATGGTTCATGCCAATTTTCGACAATTTTCATTTTGGTGTCCGAAACGAGGTTTTTGCGTGGGTTATAGTCCCCAAAAACCGGCTTTTTGGATCGATTTTTTATTTTTCAGGAAATGTTCCGAAAGTGAAAAAAACATTCTCCGAGGGTATAATGGAGTATAATTGTATCTTATAGCAATGTCATTCCTTCGTCTTGATAGTTTTACAATGTGTTTAACGCTCAATTCGAGCATGTGCATAATGGACAAAACTGATGGTTTGGGCTTTGTTTTGGCTATTTTTGGCCATGTTTCTCAGTCCATACTCCGTTATATGTGTCTAGGATGGTTCATGCCAATTTTCGACAATTTTCATTTCGGGGTCCGAAACGAGGTTTTTGCGTGGGTTATAGTCCACAAAAATCGGCTTTTTGGATCGATTATTGATTTTTCGGGAAATGTTCCGAAAGTGACCAAGCATGATCCTAGGGTATAATCGAGTATTTTTTTTAGCTTATGGCAACGTCATTCCTTCGTCTTGATAGTTTTACAATGTGTTTAACGCTCAATTCGAGCATGTGCATAATGGACAAAACCGATGGTTCAGGCTCTGTCTTGGCTATTTTTCGCCAAGTTTCTTGGTCCTTACTCCGTTATACGTGTCTAGGATGGTTTGTGTCAATTTTTGTCAAATTCCATTTCGAGGCCCGAAACGAGGTTTTTGCGTGGGTTATAGTCCACAAAAATCGGCTTTTTGGATCGGTTATTGATTTTCCGGGAAATCTTCCGAAAGTGACAAAGCATGCTCCTACGGTATAATCGAGTATTTTTTAGCTTATGGCAATGTCATTCCATCGTCTTAATAGTTTTACAATGTGTTTAACGCTCAATTCGAGCATGTGCATAATGGATAAAAACGATGGTTTGGGCTCTGTCTTGGCTATTTTTCGCCATGTTTCTCGATCCATACTCCGTTATATGTGTCTAGGATGGTTTGTGTCAATATTAGTGCAATTCCATTTCGGGGCCCGAAACGTGGTTTTTGTGTGGGTCATAGTCCAAAAAAAAACGGCTTTTTAGATCGATTTTTGATTTTTCGGGAAATGTTTCGAAAGTGACAAAAACATTCTCTAAAAGTATAATGGAGTATAATTGTATCTTATAGCAATGTCAATACTTCGTCTTGATAGTTTTACGGTGTGTCTAGCGCTTAATTCGAGAATGTGCATAATGGACAAAACCGATGGTTTGTGCTCTGTCTAGGCTATTTTTCGCCGTGTTTCTTGGTTCATACTCCGTTATATGTGTCTAGGATGGCTTTTGCCAATTTTTCTCAAATTCCATTTCGGGGCACGAAACGTGGTTTTTGTGTGGGTTATAGTCCACAAAAACTGGTTTTTTGGATCGATTTTTAAATTTCTGGGAAATGTTCCGAAAGTGACTAAGCATGATCCTAGGGTATAATCGAGTATTTTTTTAGCTTATGGCAACTTCATTCCTTCGTATTGATAGTTTTACAATGTGTTCTAACAATCAATTCGAGCATGTGCATCATGGACAAAACCGATGGTTTGGGCTCTGTTTTGGCTATTTTTCGCCATGTTTCTCGGTTCATACTCCATTATATGTGTCTAGGATGGTTCATGCCAATTTTCGACAATTTTAATTTCGGTGTCCGAAACGAGGTTTTTGCGTGGGTTATAGTCCACAAAAACCGGCTTTTTGGATTGGTTATTGATTTTTCGGGAAATCTTCCGAAAGTGACCAAGCATGCTCCTAGGGTATAATCGAGTATTTTGTAGCTTATGGCAATGTCATTCCTTCGTCTTGATAGTTTTACAATGTGTTTAACGCTCAATTCGAGCATGTGCATAATGGATAAAACCGATGGTTTGGGCTCTGTCTTGGCTATTTTTCGCCATGTTTCTCGATCCATACTCCGTTATATGTGTCTAGGATGGTTTGTGTCAATATTAGTGCAATTCCATTTCGGGGCCCGAAACGTGTTTTTTGTATGGGTCATAGTCCTAAAAAAACCGGCTTTTTAGATCGATTTTTTATTTTTCGGGAAATGTTTCAAAAGTGACAAAAACATTCTCTAAAATTATAATGGAGTATAATTGTATCTTATAGCAATGTCAATACTTCGTCTTGATAGTTTTACGGTGTGTCTAGCGCTCAATTCGAGAATGTGCATAATGGACAAAACCGATGGTTTGCGCTCTGTCTAGGCTATTTTTCGCCGTGTTTCTTGGTTCATACTCCGTTATATGTGTCTAGGATGGCTTTTGCCAATTTTTCTCAAATTCCATTTCGGGGCACGAAACGTGGTTTTTGTGTGGGTTATAGTCCACAAAAACCGGTTTTTTGGATCGATTTTTAAATTTCTGGGAAATGTTCTGAAAGTGACCAAGCATGATCCTAGGGTATAATCGAGTATTTTTTAGCTTATGGCAACGTCATTCCTTCGTCTTGATAGTTTTACAATGTGTTCTAACAATCAATTCGAGCATGTGCATCATGGACAAAACCGATGGTTTGGGCTCTGTTTTGGCTATTTTTCGCCATGTTTCTCGGTTCATACTCCGTTATATGTGTTTAGGATGGTTCATGCCAATTTTTGATAACTTTCATTTCAAGGCCCGAAACGTGGTTTTTGTGTGGGTTATAGTCCACAAAAAACGGGCTTTTTGGATCGATTTTTGATTTTTCGGGAAATATTCCGAAAGTGACAAAAACATTCTCCAAGTGTATAATGGAGTATAATTGTATCTTATAGCAATGTCATTCCTTCGTCTTGATAGTTTTACGGTGTGTCTAACGCTCAATTCGAGAATGTGCATAATGGACAAAACCGATGGTTTGCGCTCTGTCTATGCTATTTTTCGCCGTGTTTCTTGGTCCATAGTTTGTTATATGTGTCTAGGATGACTTTTGCCAATTTTCGCCAAATTCCATTTCGGGGCCCGAAAAGTGGTTTTTGTGTGGTTTATAGTCCACAAAAACCGGCTTTTTGGATCGAGTTTTGATTTTTCGGGAAATGTTTCGAAAGTGACCAAGCATGTTCCTAGGGTATAGTAGAGTATTTTTTTAGGTTATGGCAATGTCATTGCTTCGTCTTGATTGTTTTACGGTGTGTTTTGCGCTTATTTCGAGTATGTTCATAATGGACAAAACTGATTGTTTGGGCTCTACCTAGGCTATTTTTTGCCGTATTTCTCGTTCCATACTCTGTTATATGTGTCTAGGATGGTTCATGCCAATTTTCGACAATTTCCATTTCAGTGTCTGAAACGAGGTTTTTGCGTGGGTATAGTTCACAATAACCGGCTTTTTGGATCGATTTTTGATTTTCCTTGAAATGTTCCGAAAGTTACCAAGCATGCCCATAGGGTATAATGGAGTATAATTGTAGCTTATGACAATGTCATTCCTTCGTCTTCATAGTTTTTTGGTGTGTTTAACACTCAATTCAAGCATGTGCATAATGGACAAAACCGATGGTTTGGGCTTTGTCTAGGCTATTTTTCGCCGTGTTTCTTGGTCCATCCTCCGTTATATGTGTATAGGACGGCTTTTGTCAAATTTCGTCCAATTCCATTTCGGGGCCCAAAACTTGGTTTTTGTGTGGATTATAGTCCACAAAACCAGCTTTATGGTTCGATTTTTGTTTTTCCTTGAAATATTCTGAAAGTGACCAAACATGCTCTTAGGGTATAATGGAGTATAGTTGTAGCTTATGGGAATGTCTTTCCTTCGTCTTGATAATTTTACAATGTGTGTGGCGCTCAATTTGAGCATGTGCATAATGGACAAAACGGATGGTTTGAGCTCTACCTAGGCTATTTTTTGCCGTGTTTCTTGTTCTATACTCCGTGATATATGTCTAGGATGGTTCATGCCAATTTTCGTCCAATTCCATTTTGTGTCCGAAATGAGGTTTTTACGTGGGTTATAGTCCACAAAAACCGGCTTTTTGGATCGATTTTGGATTTTCCGGGAAATGTTGCGAAAGTGACCAAGCATGATCCTATGGTATAATGGAGTATAATTTTAGCTTATGACAATGTCATTTCTTCTTCTTCTTCATAGTCTTACGGTGTGTTTAACGCTCAATTCGAGCATGTGCATAATGGACAAACCGATGGTTTGAGCTCTGTCTAGGCTATTTTTCACAGTGTTTCTTGGTCCATCCTCCGTTATATGTGTCTAGAATGGCTTTTGTCAAATTTCGTCCAATTCCATTTTTGGGCCCAAAACTTGGTTTTTTTGTGAGTTATAGTCCACAAAAACCGGTTTTTTGGATCGATTTTTGATTTTCCGGAAAATGTTCCGAAACTGACCAAGCTTGGTCTTAGGGTATGCTAGAGTATAATTGTAGCTTATGGCAATGTCATTCCTTCATCTTGATAGTTTTGCGGTGTGTTTAGTGCTCAATTCGAGCATGTGCATAATGGACAAAACCGATAGTTTGTGCTATGCTTAGGCTACTTTTTGCCGTGTTTCTTGTTCCATAATGGACAAAACCGATAGTTTGTGCTATACTTAGGCTACTTTTTGCCGTGTTTCTTGTTCCATACTTTGTTATGGTTCATGCCAATTTTCGTCCAATTCCATTTCGGGATCGAAACGAGGTTTTTGCGTGGGTTATAAATCACCTGAACCTCATTTCCGGCTTAGCTTGAGTTTTAGGATGCATCTTATATTTATAATGGTTGAAGAACCTTAATTGCGGCAATATTTAGCCCATATCATATGATGTCCATAGTTCACATATGTCCATACATATTATTCGTGAAATATGTAACAAGTCTAAATATGGAGGAATATTTTTCATAAGCTTCAATAGTATGGTGTAGTATGCATGATAACTTTTAGCACTTTTTTGGATTTATCTCAAAATTGACCCCAAGATGGCCGATATTTTGGACAATATAATCCACGACGAAACATCATTTCAGGCTCTATCTCGATATTTGACAAAATATTTGTGAAACTTGTAGTAAATCTATTAATATAGAGGGATTAATTTCTCATAAGCTTAAATCACACTTGCCGGGACATTAGGGGTATGTTTGATCCCTTTTGAGACATTTAAAAATATATATATATATATGATGGACCGATGGAAGATCGTTTTATGAACTATAACTTACACCCAAAGCTCATATCAACACCAGACTCGAAATTTGACCAAAATGAGTGAAATGCAACGTATAAATATTTAGGGAATATGGCAAATAATAGCTTATATTAATGGTTATGTCCATTGTTCACATGCTCATATTATTCATAAAACATGTAGTAACTTTATACATAGAGGAATAAAGTTAACACTAAGCCAAATTTTCAATTGAATAGCAATTGATATACTATGCTAGACTAGCATAAACCTTCAAAAATGAATGATTTACCAATAAACTTTTGCTTTGATTGATATAGGTTCATCGATTTTTTAGGGTATATGAACTTTGGGTAACTTGGCAAGATCATTTTGGAATGTACTTTTGGCTCATATCAATCCTCTTTGCCCTTCTCTTTTGCCCCCAAACGTTTCTTATTTTTGGGTCTACTTTACATGTTCCCAAAATCACATAAGTGACATAACCCCCTGCGTTGTTATCCATCAATAACCAAAAGAAACGGAAAGAATGGAAAGAACTTTTCCAGCCTCAACGTCTACACATTATGACATTAGTTAAAGTTTAGCCTTGTTAAAGCATAGCAATGGGAGCAAAAGTGAACAGAAATAAAGATTACTTGCCTCCCTTGCAGAGCTATAGTGTGATTCTTTACGTTTCTATCAATCTTCCTACTTTGAGTTGCTCTTATTCTAAAATGACATCTCCCCTTCCTTCATCCACACCCCATGATAAAACACACTAAATCTTTTAACATTGGCTTCCTAAACATCTATTCTCCCTCTGTGTTTACCAATCTAAATCCATGTCACGTTATGGCGGCGAGACCAACCCGCATTTTTGGCCAACAGAGCAGCCTGACTCTTCCGCGCCCCAACATATTCAGCCTGAATCAGTACAGCCATGGGACTATCATCCTACTCAAATTCCGCAGCCAGAAAGGATACAGCTAAGGCCTCGGCCTCACCCTCAACCACCACCCCCAAAGATACGCCAACCTAGGGGTCCATCTCAACATGTCCATCAACAGCCACCACCATCTGTGATGCCGCCTCCAAGAAGCTCGCCTGAACATGTCCACCAACAACCACCATCATCAATGTTGCGGCCTCCAAGGAGCCCGCCAGAGCATGCTCAACAACACCCACCCGCTCCACCAAGGCACCCACGGTCGGGTCAACATTCTGGCCCCGTCCCAGTGCCACCAGTTCGCCAGTCCAAGCCCAAGCCCCCATCTCATCAGAGCCGGCCCCATCACGTTAACTTTGAACAAGGGCCATCACGGGAGAACTTGATGTATCCATCACCAAACAGAACCAAGCCCGTCACATGGTTTGGAGCAGTGTTCTGTGTCATCCTCTGGCTCGTGATAATACTGGGAGGCCTCCTTGTACTCATAATCTACCTAGTGTATCGTCCTAGAACTCCGCACTTTGAGATCTCGAATGTCAGCCTCAACGCTGCATATCTTGATATGGGGTACCTCCTCAACGCCGATCTAACAGTCCTAGTCAACTTCACAAATCCCAACAAGAAGGTGAATGTGGACTTCAGCTATGTTGTCCTGCAGCTGTACTTCGAGAAGCATCTCATTGCTAATCAGTATATTGAGCCTTTCTCAGCATTCAGTGCAGAGCACAAGCTTGCCAACGTGGAAATGGTGAGCAGCCAGGTTAGGCTTCCTATAGCAATGACCCAGAAACTCGTAACGCAGATACAAAGAAATAGGATTATGTTTGAAGTCGATGGAATATTTCATGCAAGATCAAATTTTGGAAGTCTTCTAAGGTATTCTTATTGGCTGTATGGTCATTGCAACATTGAAATGACAGGGCCTCCTAGTGGAATAATGATATCAAGCAACTGCAGAACAAAGGACTGAAGAACAAATTAGGCTGGCAAAAACATTTTTTATCAATTTATCTTGTAGAAATTTTGGATTTTTGAGGGTTGTTTTTAACTATTCAACAAATCAATCAACTTCCCATTATTTGGGAGATCTGGAACTTCTTGTAGTTGGGGACAACAGATCATTATTAGGGTTGTTTTTAACTATAGATGCCTTCACTTTGTGTACAATAGCATAAATTCCACATCTTGCAGAGGTAACAGAAACTTTGTTCAGCCATACAAGCACAATTACAACAGATCATTATAAAATATACAAAAATAAATTCTCAAGGAATCAAAAGTAACACAAGGGCTAAAGGAAGGAATCAAGAGTCGAAATATTTTTAATTTTCTGCAATTGCAAGTTTCAGCTGGACAAGCATAAAGATGAATTCCTCAAAACATCTTTATTTACAGAACTCGCATTCGACCAAGCAAATGTGGCCAGACGTATTGATCTAATGATTCCCGCTCTTTAGAGGGGAATAGGAAACAGGAGAGGGGGTCTACTCTACTACAAACAGTGGTGTAACAACTAGTACAGAGGTCAACAGGGGGAAAACTCCCCTTAAAACCTGTAACGATTTCTCGTAAAGAAGGGGTGCCTTAGAGCTTCTCTGGCTGCTATTCTCAAGGAAGGGTCATACTGGAGAAGTCCTTGCAAAAGGTCAATGAGATCTCCAGCAGAATGGTCCACATGTTGCATCACTAAGTTCTGGAAACAGAATTGGGAATATTCACATACTCATTCCTGGATAAGGGTAGGGGCACAAATTAAGAAGCAAAAACCTACCTGAAGACGGGGTAGTTTCAGAACAGCTTTGATGCTCTCCCTTGAAGTAGCACCTTCAGGCCAATTCAACCTTCCCCTTCTGATGTACTTCTCAGCATGCCGACTGTTAAACAGAAAAAAAGGCAACCCAAATGAAAACCAACATATAGACCCACTCAGTAATTAGCAAACAACTAAGTAACCAACTACGTTCATCTAAGAGGCCAATTAAATAAAAAGCTGGCTTATTGAGGCTTCCAGTAAGTAAACATATAGGACAGAAACATTAACCACATTTAACATGTATTGCAAATGGGGGCCAGAAGTTCCAAAAGGAGCACATACTCTGCTCTTCTAAGCATGTGATCAGGCAAGGGGCCCAACACCCTTTCCATCATAGCCAAATGCTCCAGATTCTCATGTGTTTGGAACAATGCTTCTCCCTGCATATAATCAAGCATACCTTATTAGAAAATCTACTTCTATCAAGCCCATCTTAAAAACAAAAGTAACATGCCATACCGAGCAGAGTTCAGCCAGAATACAGCCAATGCTCCATAAATCACATGGGTAACTCCATCCAAGCCCTATAAAGGAGAACATAAAATAATATAAAAAATTAGAATTAGTAACCCAAAATGAAAAATGTGGCCAATCCTTGAGAAGCATACAGCACAAAAATAACTGACAACTATCGTACCCAGGATGACCTCCGGGGCCCGATAATGCCTTGTCGACACGATATAGTTATGAACATGAGTTCCGTGAGCTGTACTGCCAAAATCAATAACCTTTATTGCACACGACTTTGGCAACCTCTTTCCCTCCCTGAATGTACCCTACAACAACAAGAAGCACTTATGAACCAAACAATTGTACCAAAGAATCGCTGAAGATATACAATCAAACAAGAGATTTGAAGAGACAGGTAACAGACCAAATTTCAATAGAAATGAGTAGCAGGAAGCAAAACTAACCCATACCTTATTATCTAGTATTTTGACATACTCAGAGGAAATGAACAGTATATTTTCTGGCTTCAAATCAGTGTGGACGAGGCGCAAATCATGCATAACTGCCAACACAGAACCACATAAAACATCAGTCCTACGATGAAAGAATGAGCTTAGGAACACTAGAAATTCAAGACTCGTACAGATAAAACAGTACAGTGAGAAAAGGCAGGAAACTTTCTAAACAAAAAAACATAAAAAAAAAAAAGGTCACAAAGCATACGAGAGGTAAATATAACCATATGAAGGAAAGATGACCCATGAATTCAGAAGACTCCCTAGTAAAATGAAGAGCAAAAAGGATAAAAAGACAAAACCACGGACATGCTACACATTCCAAGAGTTGTCTTCCGATCTCACGAACTAGGTCAACTGGAAAGGATCGATAATTGTTTTTCCGTAGAAAATCAAATAAGCTTGGTCCAAGCATCTCAAATACCTGTTGAACCAATCACATCCATCCAGAAGTCTTAATCCCCATAAACCATTAAGCTGGGGCAATCACAGTATCATAGACAGTTGTATACTTACAATACAAATATGGTTACGATAGTCAAACCAGTTTCGTATTTGAACACAACTGCATAGATGAATTCATTACCCCATTGTCAACATATTCACTTCAAACAAGCTAAACCTGACAACAGAAAAACAAAGATTGGAGCATAAGATAAGTAAATAAACAGATGCACATACCCGTTCGCATGTCGATTGTGCCTCCCAAGCTGCTCAAGCACGTCAACTTCTATCATTGCGGCATCACGATATTTCTTGATACTGCGAACAATCTTTATGGCAACTACCTCTCTTGTTTCCCTATCCCAGCATTCTAGCACCTGGCCAAAGGTACCTGGAACATAAATTAAATAAAAATGAGGTTGCCAGCAGCAGATGAGAGCAACATAAAACCTTCGGAATATTTTTAGAACAAACCTTCTCCGATCTTCCTAAGAATCTTATCTGCAGGCACACATAACCTAATCAATTAGAATGAAGAAGCAATCTAGCAAAGTATAAAATAAAAGACCAACAAATTAGGAGAAAATCATGGTTGCGTTGAGAGCTCTTAATAACTACTATCATTAGGCCAATGGCACTTAGATAGTCAGAAAGAATATGTACTGATAACAAAAGGGAAAGTTATATTAAAACGATAGAATCAGGGGGGTAAAAGTCTGGAGGCCTATACATTGAGAAGAGGTCCAAATGTGAAAGCCAATAAACAAATCGGAAACAAAATTTAACTAGGTATAAAAACATCACCAGAAGTAAATTTCCGTTCTGCGAACATGGAAATTGAGGTAAAAGAGAAGCAAGATATAGTAAAAAATTACATATCACAAACACACAAAACCAATATACTATGATGCGATTTCACAAGCAAAAAATGGAAAGTGAAAGGCATGCTCAATAGCAATGCAGTATATTACAGCGAGGTGTTAAATTTTCTCCAAGCTCAAAAATGTAATGCCCGTCTTTGTCATCATCACGCCACGGTGGAGAGCCTTTATGTACCAATCCCTTCACAAAATGACTAGGATGCTCCAAATGTACCCTCGAAGGTCCAAAGCTTGTGAAATTCCCAACCTCTTGGCCACTATATAATCCTGACTGAGCCTACACACAGCCATTGATTTATTTCCCACTAACAGTAAAGAATCTAATTTTCGACACTTGTTTCAAAAATGTTTATCACTCTCAAACCATACTGATGAAGATAACTCAAAGAAAAAACTAATGCTCCGAAAAAACACAAATAGAGGCACAACATAAACAAACTCTTGCACCAAATGGAAGTTTATATTAAAAATTTAAATGAGTACATAATAACCATCAGACTCAAAATTTCATATTAGTACAGAAATAACATCTCTTCCATGCATTACCTTATGCTTAGTCCAACCACACATGTAGATAAAGTATCTCCAAACCTTAGCTACATGCTATGAGAAGTTGCTCTTCTAACAAGAAGGTTAAACACTTCACAACTATTTTCGCCCTTACCACTATTTTGACACCTGGTCCATATGACTGGTCACCTGGACCAGTAGTCAACAGGATTTTTAACAAAATTTTCTCATATGTTATCTCAGCATTCCACCTACTCTCACAAACACCACCACCCCAACCACCGTCAACTGCAGTGGGTGGACCACCTCCCCAAAAAATCCTGCTATCCCTCGTAAAACCTCAACCTACAGAAATGATGCTAACTTTTTCAGGGAGCTAAAGCTAATTTACAAGAAACAAGCTTTAGCATAAAATAAATTAACCCAACTAATTTTTTTAACTTACACTAGGTACATAATGAATCAAAATCAAGAAATGGTCCAAATGGATTTTCATAATACACGATTCTTCATCACGTTCAGGTTAGCTGAACCCAAATTCTTTTGAGACTAAGGCTTAGCTGTATACTAGGTACATATTGCAGATAATAATGCACTGGAAGCTCAAAACTTCACCAAACAATCATAAACAACTCCCCCCGACATTAGTAATAACAAAAATAAAATTCACCATTCACTTCTACAGTTCTACTTATAAAATCAACCAAATTCAAGAATCCATCCTAGACATACGAATTTCAGCTCAAACCAACAATCAACATCAAATTTTCAGCTATTTTACAATAATCACCAAAATCACCAAAACACATCAACCACATTCAAAATCAACCATCAATCAATTCTCTCAACAATCCCCAAATCAAATCAAACCAACTTCAACAACGAAACCCTAATTCCAAAAAAAAGATTCAAATCTATCACCTTCATTATATCCTATCTTTACACAAATCCACCAAAAGGGTACCTAAATAACACAATACCTATCAAAAACTCCAACAAAAACATACCAACCACATAGCAAAACCCTAATTCCAATCATCAAATCAAATACTACACAATGCATCAATTTCCAAATTCAGCTGAAACTCATATTCAAAATCAATGATTAATCAACTCTCTCAGCAATCCCCGAATCATAATCCAGTTCAATAACAAAACCCTAATTCCAAAAAATCAAATCAAACACATAAATTTATAACATATTCCAAATTCAGCTGAAACCCACATCCAAAATCAACAATTAATCAATTATCTGAACAATCCACAAATCAAACCAACTTCAACAACAAAACCCTAATTCCAAATTAATAAAATAAAACACCATAAAGATCGAATCTTTACACAAACCCACCAAAAGGGTACCCCAAAAAACACATTTTCTTTTTCAAAAATTCCAATCAAAACATATCAACCACATAATCACACCCTAATTCCAAACAACAAAGATCAAATAAATGCACCATTATCCAATTTCAGCCGAAACCCACATTCAAAATCAACAATTAATCAATTATCTCAACAATCCCCAACTCAAACCCACTTCACCAAAAAACCCTAATTCCAAATTAATAAAATAAAACACCATAAAGATTGAATCTTTACACAAACCAACCAAAAGGGTACCCAAAAAACACAATCTTTACCAAAAATTTTAATAAAAAAAAACCCAAATTAGAACACTTACCTTGGAAGATTGGGGGGTATCCCAGGTGGCAATTCTGGGCCTTTTTCTAGGGCGACGATCCATTTGACTATGTGGGATGTCTCTCAAATACTCCATTTCCATATCATACAACTAAAAAGACATAAGATCAGATTTTTATTATGATCAGATTTATAAGCATGGATTTTATTTCAATTTTGTTGTTGGTGAAGATGAAAACCCTAACTTTATCATTACTGTCTGTATGAAAAATGTTATTAATTGTGTTCTAAAAAGTTTTAACACATGAGCTGTGACGTTGCATCATATGCGGCGGTCTCACTGGATTCTCTGTGTCCTACTTCATCTCAGCCGTTCATTTTTGTATAAATAAAATCATGGGATACTCTTCCTTAATTCCTTTTGACAGTTTAACAATATTTTGCCTTTTTAAAATTACTCTGAAGTCAGTGTTTTTGGACTTTAATAGGGTTTTATGGATGAAAAACTATCGGACGTTATAGGGGGTGATTAGCGTGTAAAATGAAAATTAATATTATTTTATTAAAATCACAAGGTGACAAAAGGAAATTGTTTATGTATTTGGATTTGATTTGATTTTTTTATTTTTGTTGTTTTGAGAATATGTTTTGGTGTTTTGGATTGACAAGTGACTATCGAAGGCCACGATTTTTTATTTAAATAAATAAGATAGCTTATATAAGTTTTAGTGATATTGCGACCATCACGATAATTGATAAATCATGAATATTATAACTGACTATGTCGCTATAGCAAGTTAATAGATGTAAAGCTCGTGCGATATTTGAGCCTCATATAATTACTCTTTTCTATTCCCATTCGTGTTTAAGTAAAGCTATTTGATATAATTTCAGGCATCTTTTCATCATCTTTTTCACTAGTTTTCCGTTACAAAAATGCCCAAAATACCGACCTCGGGGATACCGTGGTAACGCTGAAACATGGGGATACTATCAGGAAAACTCCAAACCTCATCCCTAAATCTAAACCCACATGAGCACACTCACATATGCCACAAGTGACACGGTTGCTGAAAGAAAATACAGGTCCTAACTCCTGTCTCCTAAGATAAAACTTGGTGGACAAATATCTCCATTATGGCATTCGCCATCTTATCCCATTAAGAATAAGGTGATTGTAGAACACGAAGCCACACAGATAATGAAAAAAAATAAAGGTGCTATGCAATACACGTGCAACTCAGTCTTGTCCAAGATACAATGTGGCAGCACAGCTTGTGTGCGCTGAACAGAAAACAAGATCTTTGTACTTGCCTGTGCGACCAGGCCTGAACTTTCAAAGATATAAACACTATGATGCTACAGTATTCCTTTTATATACCAAGAAGAGAAACCAAATTAGATGAATAAATCGAGCAAATTTTAAAGGGGTAAAATTAAGTACACATCACAAAAGAGGTTCTGACAGCTCCATTTCATTTGAATTTTGCTGCTCTATCGTCTCAGTTAGTCGTCGATGACCAACAAAGTCTATACCAAGCCACTCCCATGGCCAGCATGCATATCTTAGCCGATTTCTACTGCTGCTATCATCCCTACTATCCAAGCTCTCAAGTTGATGAGTTAACTCCTCCACTCTATCCCTTAACCTCGTGGCTCTAATGTCTGCCAATCTCAAAGATTTTTCAGCTGCCTCTCTTGCAGCCATTGCTGCCGAAGCTGTCTCCTCCTTGAACTTAAGCTTTTTCTCGGACTCTATCACAGCTTGCTTTGCCTCCTCAACCTCTTCCTTGAGGGAAGATATCTGTAAATATTGAATCAAACTGCCACTATTACAAAAAAAGGTCAACCCTAAGATTATACAAACAAAATTACAACTAGCATGAGAAACTAGACTAAAGGAATGTGGACACCCTCTGTATTCAGTGTCGAAATGCCCTGCTCAATAGGGTGGATCATGTCAAAAACTCGTTACATATATTACAGACTCACAGTGCTATCTACTCAGATTCAGACAAGTCATTGTGAGAAAAGTATTAGTTTGGTAGCATCACAGAACTATTCAATATGCAGATATTTGTCTCCAACCATTTATAGGCAAAATTACAATAACGTGCAACCTGTGCAAACGGGTTAAGAGTAGGAGGATGCAGATAGGTCTATCTAACCCACCAGCACTTTACATAAAGGTGGGTTGAAAAGGAGGGATTTCCTAACCTTAAAGGTTATTTGGGATTCCAGGGGACCCTTAACCACTACTCACAAATATAAGCCAAGTTCCGCTCATCATCTCAGAGACTGCCAGATGGATAAGCTTTCAGCACATGAAGCCTTAAATCAGATTCAACAAGTACTGACAGTTAACCCTGCTTTATGGACCAAAATGGCGAAAGAAGCAGGCTCAAACAGCAATCCCTCTGAGATAGCTAAGTCGACAGGCTCACAGCCAATGGAAATTTGCCTTCTCTCTGCATTGAAGACCTAATACTCAATTCGTTACAACAATTATCACATGGACGGAACTCCTAACCTCTAAGATTACTTGGGATGGCAGGGGACTCTTAACCACCTAAACTCCTAAAAATAAGCCAAGTTCCATCCATCTCAGAGACTGCCAGATCGACGAGATAGCTTTCAGCACTTGAAGCCTTACCAACAGATACAACAAGTACTGACAATTAACCCTACTTTATGCACCTTCTCCCCATTGAAAACCTGATACTCATTCATTACAACAATTATCACATCAAACAAGATTAATCTTCCCTCTCCCCTCACCCTTTTTTTTCTTTCTTCCAGAGTAGGGAATCCAAATGCTAAACTAGGCACCATATCAACCATATGGATTACACAAGTCAAGGTTCACCAGTGAACGCAAAAGAATAAAAAGCCCCAGCAAATTAAGAATGAATATCAAACAGCAAGCATACCTGAGCAACAAATTCCTGCTCAACAGCTCCTCCAGCTGCTGCTTCTTGTTCTGCTGCCCCTTTCCATCTTACAATTTCCTCTTCAGCAGTAGCAATATCCATCATAAGCCCTTCAATCTACAGTATGTTCTTTTTTAAAACTTGTATAAAAACAGTACAGAGGACAAGTAATCCTCCTACGAAAGCAGTAGTTTCAATCAACAGCATGATGAGTCAATATTGATAAGAGGAGATATTCTTAATGGTCTGTAATCAATGGAACTTGGTCAATATATGACCAAAGAAATGTGTTAATTACTTTTCCCTTCCAGACACAGATTTACTAACTAAAAGTTATGCAAAATTGCGAATAATGATCTAAAATCAAAGGTCTTTGATATAATAAAGACCAATGGAATGTGAGTAGTTTGTCTTGAGTTCAATATTCATGAGAAAGTATAACAGGCAATGCAGGCTAACAAGGACAGGAAGTTTACAGTTTCATTTGCCTGTCGTTCCCTCTCTTCAAGTTCCTCGATACGATGCTTCCTCTGGCTCAGCTCTTTGGCTTGAGTCTCCAAACGTTCTTTCAGTAAACTTAACTCTGCCCTTAAGTCAACAAAACAGCATGCAAACAGAACAGCATCAATTAACCAAAATCAGCACCAGCACCAGCACCAGCAGCATAAACATACAAGCTCCTTTAAACAACAATAAAATGAATTGCCAAAGGCCTAATTAAAGGTTGAAATTTATTATACAAAAAAACTTCAATGGCCCATCTCATACAATGACACTATTGTCATCAGTTTAGACACAAAGAAGGATTTCTAGCATACATTCCATATAATCAAAGAAACTGCCTGCAAAAGCTGACTAAGAATTTCTGTCTATGAAGTACCATCAATGCTTCAGTAAGCAACGATTACATATTCTCAAACATGTTGGGGTCTCAGAATCCATCCAAATGAGCCACAGTAAACCATGATTGGCAAAAAACACAAGAAATGATAGCCAAGATAATATGCCCTATCAGCCAGAGCGTTACTAAAAGGCAGCTGTAGGGAAGTTAACATGTAAAACAAAGTGAAAACTAATAAACAGCTTCCCTTCCCCCCCCCCCCCCCAAAAAAAAAAAAAAAACAATAACAAAATAGTGTCTTCCTTAAAGCATTTAAAGGCCGTGATATTCAGGTACTTCACATGTTGCAAGACAGGAAGATATGACAGTTCTGGATATCTTAACTATACATCTCAGTCCTTGCCATGAATCTTTCTTACTACAAAATTGAAAGCCAGTAAACATCAACTCCTCTAAAAGGAGCAACAGACACAAAGCAGAGAAGACACTATATACAGGTAAACAGAAAATGCTACCGAAAAACTGATCACCTATGCCTGCGCTAACCATAGCAGGTAAGAGCAATCACGATTTCAAAGAGCTTGAGAATTATGTACTTTGAGTGAACTTACTAAATCTTCAAACCAGAAAGGTAAATGCAAGAGCTAGAACATTAACAACAATAAAGCAAAGCAAAGATCAAATCCCTCAAACCCCAAACCCAACTATTTTCCCTTCCCTTTTTAACACATACAGAGGTTGTGCGATTCCGGCATCTCAAATCTCAACATTCGTAGGGCAGGAACATGACCTTTCTAGAAACAAGCCGCAGTCAATGCTACCAACATACAGCAAATGTGGACAGCGTATAAAGAAGGATTTGCTAATTCATTTCTATACATATCAGTCCTTATGAGCAAACTTAAGCACTAACTTTTGAAGATTCCAGCAATGTCCCCGTCAAGTTGTCAACTATAGCAGGCATGCTAATCACAAGATTCCAAGAACTTAAGAATGTACCTCAGCTCTTCCACTGAATGTTGAAGCTCAATGATCTGAAGTTGTGCTTCTTTGATAATGTTCTCCAAAGCACCAGCCTACACATTGTTGAACTGATAAACCCACTAATAAAATGCAAAAGAACTCGAAAGCAGATACACTACAATGTTGAACATCTTTACCAGAGCGTATATTTCATCATCCTTCGTCTCCTGTGCACCATCTTTACTAGGTGAAGTAGACAACTTCTCATCCTCAAGAAAATCACCAAACTTGAACTCAATCCCTGCTTCTCTCAACCCATTTTCCGCTACTTGGAACACTGCATCTGTCTTCGATATCGTACTCGATGTCAACCTCTTTGACAGAGCACTTCTTAGCAACACACCCACATGCTCCTTCTCTCTAAACAACCGAGCCACAGTCTCGTTCAAGCTCTTCACCTCGCGACTCTTCTCCTCCACGACATCCTTTGTCTTCCCGATAACAATCCTACTTAACTCATAAATCGACTCCAACCCCGCCAGAGACGCCCGTATATTCTCCTCCAAACCCGTTTCCTGTGGCATAAACAACGCCTCCGATAACTCCGAGTGATCCCCACTACCAACATCCACAATCTTAACCACATTATACAACTGATCATGAATCTTCGACACAATCCCCAACTGCTCAACTAACAACGGCCTCTGCGCCTCCATTTTCCCCTCCAACTCCCTCACCCTCCCCTCGTACTCCTCGACCGACGCCCTCAACTCCGCCCTCTCCTTCTCAACCTCCACCATCTCCCCCTCCAAACCCTCAACCCTCCTCGCCTTTTCCTCAACCTCGTCCCTCAACCGACTAATACTCGCCTCGAGCTCAGAAACCTCGATCGCAATCTCATAATTCCGCTGCTCCACCATCTCCCTCGCCTCGTTCCTCCCCTTATTCGCCGCCTCCACCTGCCTCACAACCTCCTCAACAATCTCATTCGTCCGCTTGATCACCCCATACGCCACGGCCGGCAACCCCGAGTACTTCTGCGACCGCGGCAACCCCCCGAAACTCCTAATATGTCCCACCTTCCCCGTAATCTTCTCAATCCCCGTGACCAACATCTGCGCCGCCACCTCAATTTCCCCCCTCGCCCCCTCCTTCCCCCTCACCGCCTCCTCCAACGCCTTACTCACCTCGTCCTTCTCCCTCCTCACCTCACTCAACTCCCCTCTCAACTTCTCATTCTCTCTCGAAACCTCGTCCTTCTCCCCCCTCAACTTCTCACAATCCCTCAAAAACTCATCCTTCACCCTACTCACCTCACTCAACTCCCCCCTCACCCTCTCACATTCCCGCGCCATTTCCTCCCGTTGGCGATTACTCTCCTCCCGCTTCTTAAGCGCCTCGTGCGCGAGCGTCTTAAGACGGGCAAACTTCGCGTCGAGCTCCGATCGCGAGCTCTCCGCAATAACCCGCAATTGCTTCTCGCGATCGAGCTCGGCGAGAATTTCCCTAAATTTCTCCCCCAAAACGACGTCGTTTTGAGCCGAATCACTAAAACTAATCGGGGGGTCGTCTTCCTCGACGTCGCTGAGTACGACAGCCGCATCGTCATCAACGACGCCGTTCGACATGATCTTGGTATCCTTAATTAACAACAACTAACTAACTAATTAAACTATATTGTGGGCAGTGTAAAATTGTTGCATTAATCGAGGATTTAGGAACCCTAGAAATGTGGGGATTAATTAAATTAATCAGAATTAGTAAGTTGGAGGAAAAAGGTTACCTTAAGCTAAGACACGACAAGGCAAGATGGTGCGACCAACCAACCAGTCCAAAGTGAGACCTTTGTGTTCTGTTTCTTATGTGTGTGTAAAATGTGCGATCAAAGTCGCAGATAATAATCGAACCCCAATCAAATGATTGGATAGTCTTAGAGAGTTTTAAATACGTCACACTTGACGTAGTTCTTTTCTTGATTTATTATTTTTTGTGATGACGGTAAATTTTGGTATAAGATAATTTATTTTCGGTAAATATATTGGATAGAATAGGACAAAGTTCTTCCTCGAAGTTATCATTTGCGGGACTCAAATGTGAGTACGTGACACTAGTTCAGTTAGAATAGCCTCTTACTAGTTTATATGAGTCCTGTAGATTTACTTGCTCCTTATTATTATACGTCTAAAAAAGAGTCATTTTACCAAGTTATTTTTTGATTCGGAATATACACGTATTTGACAGCAATTTAAATGAAAAGTCTTGGGTAGACTACCCATGAAAGTAGCAATCTACTCTTCGTTTAAATATACTTTTCTCCTCCTTGTTGTCCTCGTCGCCTTTGCACTGCGATCGTTGACGAGCGTTGCCACTGTTGCCTGACATCGCCGTTTCTGTCCTATCGGAGTTTGGATTTAAATTCCCCTGCGTATAGCGGAAAAAAGCTTCGTTTGCGTTGTATTTGAGTTTTTCTACTACGGATCCTTTTGACATTTGATTCTGTAGTGACAAAAAGGCACCATGTGGCCTATGGGCCGTGTTTACTCCTTAGTGATGGGCCAGGTTCATGCGTGAAGCATGTGGCGCCCGAAACTAAAGGTTTGGATAAAAAGTTGGGGTCGATGAACTACATTGCGGAGAGTAGTGTCTTATGGCGTGGGAAGGGGGAAGGGACTATCGACGTTGTAGGTTAGGGAGGGGGAGGGGAAAGAGGATAAGAAAGAGAAACGTGAATGGTGAGTATGGTGGCTACCAACGTTGTTGGCGTTGCGCCGGACAGGGGGGTGGAGTTGGGTAATGGGAAAAACAAAATTTAAAATGGATGGGGTTTCGTCTTACCATAAGCCTTTGGTTATATCGTCTCACCATATCCCACTCTTGCTTTTTTGCCTTCTTGATAGAAAAATGATCATTCTTAATTTATGTTGAGAGTTTTGTTTGACAAGATACTTCAGTCACCTTATTTGACATTGTTGTCTTATTAAACCAAAATGTTAGTTAACAAAATTTTAGGATTGTTTAGTAGCACTTCACTAAACCAAATTTTAATATGATTATTTTAGTTATACTAGTTGTAAAGCCCGTGCGATGCCCGGGCCTCATATAATTACTCTTTTCGATTTTTGTTTATAATTTGGAATTTAATATTTTTCATAATATAGGATAATAAGGACGATAGCAGTATAAGCCATAAGTCATAAGATGATCCTTAATTTTCCTTGGAGCGATATTAAAGATTCGACAATTGCATAATGTGTTGTGGTCAAATATTGAACCTTCATAGAGAAGAGGAAATAATATATAACACCCATATTTTCTCAGTCTTTAGCATTTTATGATTCATATGGCCAATTTCTAATACAATTTTGTAAACACCACAAACAAAAGAAGCAAACGAACAACTCTCTTTAAGAAAGATAAAATTAAATTAGACTAATAAATTAGGGAAACAAAGGCTAAAGAAATTTTAAATTACCTTATAAGATAAAGAACTTCCTTATACATCAACTCAACAAACTTGCACATTTACACAACAATACCAAAAAAAAAAAAATACAAACTCCCACTAAAATTATTGTCAAAACTTCATTAATAAGTTAAACATTGTGAACTTTAGACCAGATCATTGGGCATCTTTAAACTTACCCTCCCCTTTCGCAATAATTGTGTCATCTTGTGATTTATATAGGACAAAAAAAAAAATTGTAAACTCCTCAAAAAAAAAAAAAAAAAGAATCTCCTCTAAGAAAGATACAATTAAATTAATGTAATGTCTCATAGAATACACCAATGAACAAATTCAAAATATATAGCACCTAGGTTAAATTAAAAATACTAAAAAGATGAACCATTAACGTAGCCATCAACAATAGTTTTATAGTAGCAATTTATGGCATAGTTTCGTACTTGTAGGAGTATGGTAGTTTATCAGAGTGTTCAACATATTTTAACAAAACTATATGGTATATATATATTAACATAATTTCTTTTCTAATATAATTCTAGTTATGGTAAACTTATATTTTCTTATAGTTTCTTTAACTTTTTATCTCTACCTGAACTACACTTCTTGTATAGTTTTTTCCTACCTAAACTACTTTACTTAAAATAATCGTAAAGGTAACTAAGATAAATTTAAAATCGATTTTTCTTGATGACATTGTAAATTTCACCAAACAGTATTTTAATTGTCTTATAAGAAAAAGAACTTCCCTCTACATAAAACTTCATATGATCTGCACATATACACAACAACATCAAAAAAAATTACAATCTCTAACTAAATTTATAGTCATAACTATATTAAAAAATGAAACATTGTGAATTTTTTATCAGATCACTGGACATGTTCAGATTCCCCCTTCAGAAAATAGCTCACAAAATTTCACTAATATGATTATTAAAACTACATTAAAAAGTATAATATTGTAAACTCTAGGTTAGATCACTGGACATGTAATTAAAATTTAAAATTAATTTTCCTATATGGCACTCTAAATTTCACCAAATAAAATTTGAAGTATCTTATAGTCAAGAAAAAAGAACTTTCTATTACATCAACTTATATAATCTGTGCATACACACAATTGTACCAAGAAATAGTACAAACTCCCACTAAAATTATTGTCAAAACTTCATTACAAAGTGAAATATTGTGAACTTTATATCTGATCACATGCCATGTTCAAATTTCCCCTCCAAAAAAAATTATAAACTCTCACTTAAATTA
This sequence comes from Corrigiola litoralis, assembly GCA_901111285.1. Lineage (NCBI taxonomy): Eukaryota > Viridiplantae > Streptophyta > Magnoliopsida > Caryophyllales > Caryophyllaceae > Corrigiola > Corrigiola litoralis. The sequence continues at coordinate 23,300 of CAAKMY010055274.1, forward strand.
TTGTCAAAACTATTGTAAAACTTTGGTCAAATTAATGGACATGTTCAACGTCTCCTACTCCTTTTTAATAATTATGTTTGTCCTTTGTGATTTATATGCACAAAAAAAGTACAAAGTTGTAAACCTCACAAAAAAAAAGGAAAAATAATTCCTCTAAGAAATATAAAATTAAATTTAAACTTATAAATTAATAGACATAAAATCCAAACAATTAAACTTACCCTATAATTAAGAAGAAGGACAATTAATAGTACCTTGCAAGAGAAAGAACTTTCTTTTGTATCAACTCAGTTAATCTTCACATATACACAAATACAACAATCTCACAGAAATAATTAACAAACTACATCATAATATATTCATATAAAGGTTTAATAAAAAAATTATATTAATATTATGTATGTTTGTTTGCACAAACAATGAAAATAATGCAAGTTACTTGCACAATGGTGCAATGGATATTCTTCATCTAAGTAATTTGTGAACCATATGCAGCGTTAGGAAGGTACTAATCATGCTTTCTAGGTTTATGAATTATGATGCATAAGTTTGTGGTTGTATATATGATAATCACACACTGACTGATTTAATGGTTGTGTTTGTGTAATCTGCACTATGATTGTTTAATGTCCTGGCTATCTGTCTTTGTCTAGTTTTTGTTTTTATAGTACTAATATATTCCGATTATGCTTAAACTAAAGCTAAACCTTCTTGCACCTAGAGACTTGAGGACTTGAGAATGTGTCGCAGACTTACAGTGTATATGCTATGGCACTTGTACTCTCTTTAGGAAAGAGTTGCATGTACTCCAAGCTTGGTACTGCCTGCATTAAGTGAGTGCAATTTTCAGTGTTCAAAGCCAATCAGGACTGGCAATAGCAGTACTTGCTATCCTTTCTTTTCGAAGTTTAGGCAATCTCATTATGATATCTTTGATTAATAGAGTGAAAGAGTGTATCTCTAAAGAAAACAGAACTCATATAAAGGTTTAATAAAAAAATTATATTAATATTATGTATGTTTGTTTGCACAAACAATGAAAATAATGCAAGTTACTTGCACAAGTAAACATTAATCCTTTATATTATAAGTTCGGCCTATATTATTTTATGTATCTTCTCATAGTTATTTTCCTACCTAAACTCCACTTCTTGTAATAATATTTTTCTATCTAAACTACACTCCTTGTAATAATATTTTCCTACCTAAACTGCACTCCTTGTAATAATATTTTTCTACCTAAACTACACTCCTTGTAATACTATGAAAGCTCATTAAAAGAAAAGTTAAATTCTAAATCCCACTTGGCGCTCTAATAATCACCGAAAAGTTCCTCCTTTAT
>CAAKMY010055285.1:0-12208 GCA_901111285.1 Corrigiola litoralis
TGTTTCTAACGCTCGATACAAGCATGTGCATAATCGACAAAACTGATATTTTGGGCTATGTCTAGGCTACTTTTTGTTAATTTTCTTGTTCCATTAACCATTATAATTGTCTAGGATATCTCATGCTGATTTTCGAGAAATTCCATTTCGGGGCCGAAACGAGGCTTTTTCGTGGGTTATTCTCCATAAAAACCGGCTTTTTTGGTCGATTTTTGATTTTCTTGTAAATATCCTGAAAGTGACTAAGCATGCTCCTAGGGTCTATTGTTGCAAAATTGTAGCATATGGCAATGTCATTCCTTCGTCTTGATAGTTTTACGGTGTTTCTAACGCTCGATACATGCATGTGCATAAATGACAAAACTGATGTTTTGAGCTATGTCTAGGCTACATTTTGCTAATTTTCTTGTTCCATTAACCATTATAATTTTCTAGAATTCTTTATGAAAATTTTCGGCCGATTCTATTTCGGGGTCGAAACGAGATTTTTCGTGGGTTATTGTCCACAAAAACCGGTTTTTAGGTCGATTTTCGTTTTTCCAGGAAATGTCCTGAAAGTGACCAAGCATGCTTCTAGGGTCTATTGTTGCATAATTGTATCATATGGCGATGCCATTTCTTCGTCTTGATAGTTTTACGGTGTTTCTAACGCTCGATACAAGCATGTGCATAATCGACAAAACTGATAATTTCGGCTATGTCTAGGCTACTTTTTGCTAATTTTCTTGTTCCATTAACCATTATATTTGTCTAGGATGTCTCCTGCCAATTTTCGAGCAATTCCATTTTGGGGCCGAAACGAGCCTTTTTCATGGGTTATTCTCCACAAAAACTGGCTTTTTAGTTCGATTTTTGATTTTCCAAGAAATATCGGAAAGTGACTAAGCATGCTTCTAGGGTCTATTGTTGCATAATTGTAGCATATAGCAATGTCATTCCTTCGTCTTGATAGTTTTACGGTGTTTCTAACGCTCGATACAAGCATGTGCATAAATGAAAAAACTGATATTTAGAGCTATGTCTAGGCAACTTTTTGCTAAATTTCTTGTTACATTATCTATTATATTTTTCTAGGATATCTCCTGACAATTTTCGAGCAATTCCATTTCGGGGCCGAAACGAGGTTTTTTCGTGGGTTATTCTCCACAAAAACCGGCTTTTTAGGACGATTTTTGATTTTCCGGGTATCCCGAAAGTAACCAAGCTTGCTCCTAGGGTCTATTATTGCATAATTGTAGCATATGACGATGCCATTGTTTCGTCTTCATAGTTTTACCGTGTGTCTAAAGCTCGATTCGAGCATGTGCATAATGGACAAAACCGATGTTTAGGGTTATGCCTAGGCTACTTTTTGCCAATTTTCTTGTTCCATTAACCATTATAGGTGTCAAAGATTCCTCCTGCCAATTTTCGTCCGATTCTTCAGAGTCGAAACGAGATTTTTTGGTGGGTTATTGTCCACAAAAATCAGCTTTTTAAATCGATTTTTGATTTTCTGGGAAAATACCCGAAAGTGACGAAGCATGCTCCTAGGGTCTATTGTTGCATAATTGTATCATATGGCGATGTCATTTCTTCGTCTTGATAGTTTTACGGTGTTTCTTACGCTCGATACAAGCATGTGCATAATCGACAAAACTGATGTTTTGGGCTATGTCTAGGCTACTTTTTGCTAATTTTCTTGTTCCATTTACCATTATATTTGTCTAGGATGTCTCCTGCAAATTTTCGAGCAATTCCATTTTGGGGCCGAAACGAGGCTTTTTCATGGGTTATTCTCAACAAAAACGCTTTTGAGGTCGATTTTTGATTTTCCGGGAAATATCCTGAAATTGACTAAGCATGCTCCTAGCGTCTATTGTTGCATAATTGTAGCATATGGCAATGTCATTCCTTCGTCTTGATAGTTTTACGGTGTTTCTAACGCTCGATACAAGCATGTGCATAAATTACAAAACTGATGTTTTGAGCTATGTCTAGGCTACTTTTTTGCTAATTTCTTGTTCCATTAACCATTATATTTGTCAAGGATGTCTCCTGCAAATTTTCGAGTAATTCCATTTCGGGGCCGAAACTAGGCTTTTTCGTGGGTTATTCTCCACAAAAACTGGCTATTAAATCGAGAAAATCAAAAATCGACTTAAGCATGCTCCTAGGGTCTATTGTTGCATAATTGTAGCATATGGAAATGTCATTCTTTCGTATTGATAGTTTTACGGTGTTTCTAACGCCCGATACAAGCATGTGCATAAATGACAAAACTAATGTTTTGAGCTATGACTAGGCTACTTTTTGCTACTTTTCTTATTCCATTAAACATTATATTTTTCTGGAATTCTTTATGACAATTTTCTTCCAATTCTATTTCGGGGTCGAAACGAGATTTTTCGTGGGTTATTGTCCACAAAAACCGGTTTTTTAGGTCGATTTTCGATTTTCCAAAAAATGTCCTGAAAGTGACCAAGCATGCTCCTAGGGTCTATTGTTGCATAATTGTATCATATGGCGATGCCATTTCTTCGTCTTGATAGTTTTACGGTGTTTCTAACGGTCGATATAAGCATGTGCATAATCAACAAAACTGATGTTTTGGGCTATGTCTAGGCTACTTTTTGCTAATTTTCTTGTTCCATTAACCATTATATTTGTCTAGGATGTCTCCTGCAAATTTTCGAGCAATTCCATTTCGGGCCGAAACGAGCCTATTTCGTGGGTTATTCTCCACAAAAATTGGCTTTTTAAGTCGATTTTCTATTTTCCGGGAAATATCCGAAAGTGACTAAGCATGCTCCTAGGGTCTATTGTTGCATAATTGTAGCATATGGCAATGTCATTCCTTCGTCTTGATAGTTTTACGGTGTTTCTAAAGCTCGATACAAGCATGTGCATAAATGACAAAACTGATAATTTGAGCTATGTCTAGGCTACTTTTTTTCTAATTTTCTTGTTCCATTATCCATTTTATTTTTCTAGGATGTCTCCTGCCAATTTTCGAGCAATTCCATTTCGGGGCCGAAACGAGGCTTTTTCGTGAGTTATTCTCCACAAAAACCGGCTTTTTAGGTCGATTTTTGATTTTCCGGGAAATACCCCAAAAGTGACTAAGCATGCTCCTAGGGTTTATTGTTGCATAATTGTAGCATATGGCAATGTCATTCCTTCGTCTTGATAGTTTTACGATGTTTCTAACGCTCGATACAAGCCTGTGCATAAATGACAAAACTGATGTTTTGAGCTATGTCTAGGCTACTTTTTGCTAATTTTCTTGTTCCATTAACCATTATATTTTTCTAGGATGTCTCCTGCCAATTTTCGAACAATTTCATTTCGGGGCCGAAACGAGGTTTTTTCGTGGGTTATTCTCCACAAAAACCGGCTTTTTAGGACGATTTTTGATTTTCTGGGAAATATCCCGAAAGTGACCAAGCTTGCTCCTAGGGTCTATTATTGCATAATTGTAGCATATGGCAATGTCATTCTTTCGTCTTGATAGTATTACCGTATGTTTAAAGCTCGATTCGAGCATGTGCATAATGGACAAAACCGATGTTTCGGGCTATGCCTAGGCTTTTTTTTGCCAATTATCTTGTTCCATTAACCATTGTATGTGTCAAGAATTCTTTATGATAATTTTCGTCCGATTCTATTTCGGGGTCGAAACGAGATTTTTCGTGGGTTATTGTCCAAAAAAACCTTTTTTTAGGTCGATTTTCGATTTTCCAGGAAATGTCCTGAAAGTGACCAAGCATGCTCCTAAGGTTTATTGTTGCATAATTGTATCATATGGCGATGCCATTTCTTCGTCTTGATAGTTTTACGGTGTTTCTAACGCTCGATACAGGCATGTGCATAATCAACAAAACTGATGTTTTGGGCTATGTCTAAGCTACTTTTTGCTAATTTTCTTATTCCATTAACCGTTATATTTGTCTAGGATGTCTCCTGCCAATTTTCGAGCAATTCCATTTCGGGGCCGAAACGAGCCTTTATCGTGGGTTATTCTCTACAAAAGCGGGCTTTTTCGGTCAATTTTTGATTTTCCGGGAAATATCCGAAAGTGACTAAGCATGCTCCTAGGGTCTATTGTTGCATAATTGTAGCATTTGGCAATGTCATTCCTTCGTCTTGATAGTTTTACGGTGTTTCTAACGCTCGATACAAGCATGTGCATAAATGACAAAACTGATATTTTGAGCTATGTCTAGGCTACTTTTTGCAAATTTTCTTGTTCCATTATCCATTATATTTTTCTAGGATATCTCCTGCCAATTTTAGAGCAATTCCATTTCGGGGCCGAAACGGGCTTTTTTCATGGGTTATTCTCCACAAAAACCGGTTTTTTAGGACGATTTTTTATTTTCCGGGAAATATCCTGAAAGTGACCAAGCTTGCTCCTAGGGTCTATTATTGCATATTTATAGCATATGGCAATGCCATTCTTTCGTCTTGATAGTATTACCGTGTGTTTAAAGCTCGATTCGAGCATGTGCATAATGGACAAAACCGACGTTTCGGGCTATGCCTAGGTTTTTTTTTTGCCAATTTTCTTGTTCCATTAACCATTATATGTGTCAAGAATTCTTTATGACAATTTTCGTCCGATTCTATTTCGGGGTCGAAACGAGATTTTTCGTGGGTTATTGTCCACAAAAACCGGTTTTTTAGGTCGATTTTCGATTTTCCGGGAATTGTCCTGAAAGTGACCAAGCATGCTCCTAAGGTCTATTGTTGCATAATTGTATCATGTGGCGATGCCATTTCTTCGTCGTGATAGTTTTACGGTGTTTCTAACGCTCGATACAAGCATGTGCATAATCGAGAAAACTGATGTTTTGGGCTATGTCTAAGCTACTTTTTGCTAATTTTCTTATTCCATTAACCATTATATTTGTCTAGAATGTCTCCTGCCAATTTTCGAGCAATTCCATTTCGGGGCCGAAACGAGCCTTTTTCGTAAGTTATTCTCCACAAAACCTGGCTTTTTAGGTCGATTTTTTATTTTCCGGGAAATATTCCAAAGTTACTAAGCATGCTCCTAGGGTCTTTTGTTGCATAATTGTAGCATATGGCAATGTCATTCCTTCTTCTTGATAGTTTTACAGTGTTTCTAACGCTCGATACAAGCATGTGCATAAATGACAAAACTGATATTTTGAGCTATGTCTAGGCTACTTTTTGCTAATTTTCTTGTTCCATTATCCATTATATTTTTCTAGGATATCTCCTGCCAATTTTCGAGCAATTCCATTTCGGGGCCGAAACGAGGCTTTTTCAAGGGTTATTCTCCACAAAAACCGGCTTCTTAGGTGATTTTTGATTTTCCGGGAAATACCCCGAAAGTGACAAAGCATGCTCCTAGGGTTTATTGTTGCATAATTGTAGCATATGGCAATGTCATTCCTTCGTCTTGATAGTTTTACGGTGTTTCTAATGCTCGATACATGCATGTGCATAAATGACAAAACTGATGTTTTGAGCTTTGTCTAGGCTACTTTTTGCTAATTTTCTTGTTACGTTAACCATTATATTTTTCTAGGATGTCTCCTGCCAATTTTCGAACAATTTATTTCGAGGCCGAAACGAGGTTTTTTCGTGGGTTATTCTCCACAAAAACCGGCTTTTTCGGACGATTTTTGATTTTCCGGGAAATATCCCGAAAGTGACCAAGCTTGCTCCTAGGGTCTATGATTGCATAATTGTAGCATATGGCAATGCCATTCTTTCGTCTTGATAGTATTACCGTATGTTTAAAGCTCGATTCGAGCATGTGCATAATGGACAAAACCGATGTTTCGGGCTATGCCTAAGCTTTTTTTTTTTTGCCAATTATCTTGTTCAATTAACCATTATATGCGTCAAGAATTCTTTACGACAATTTTCGTCCGATACTATTTCGGGGTCGAAACGAGATTTTTCGTGGGTTATTCTCCACCAAAACCTGTTTTTTAGGTCGATTTTCGATTTTCCGGGAAATGTCCTGAAAGTGACCAAGCATGCTCCTAGGGTCTATTGTTGCATAATTGTATCATATGGCAATGTCATTCCTTCGTCTTGATAGTTTTACAGTGTTTCAAACGCTCGATACAAGCATGTGCATAAATGACAAAACTGATGTTTTGAGCTATGTTTAGGCTACTTTTTGCTAATTTTCTTGTTCCATTAACCATTATATTTGTCTAGGATGTCTCCTGCCAATTTTCGAGCAATTCCATTTCGGGGCCGAAACGAGCCTTTATCGTGGGTTATTCTCCACAAAAGCTGGCTTTTTAGGTCGATTTTTGATTTTCCGGGAAATATTCGAAAGTGACTAAGCATGCTCCTAGGGTCTATTGTTGCATAATTGTAGCATATGGCAATGTCATTCCTTCGTCTTGATAGGTTTACGGTGTTTCTAACGCTCGATACAAGCATGTGCATAAATGACTAAACTGATGTTTTGAGCTATGTTTAGGCTACTTTTTGCTAATTTTCTTGTTCCATTAACCATCATATTTTTCTAGGATGTCTCCTTCCAATTTTCGATCAATTTCATTTCGGGGCCGAAACGAGGTTTTTTCGTAGGCTATTCTCCACAAAAACCGGCTTTTTAGGACGATTTTTGATTGCTCCTAGGGTCTATTAATGCATAATTGTAGCATTTGAGAATGCCATTCTTTCATCTTGATATTATTACCGTGTGTTTAAAGCTCGATTCGAGCATGTGCATAATGCACAAAACCGATGATTCGGGCAATGCCTAGGCTTTTTTTTTGCCAATTTTCTTGTTCCATTAACCATTGTATGTGTCTAGAATTCTTTATGACAATTTTCGTCCGATTCTATTTCGGGGTCGAAACGAGATTTTTCGTGGGTTATTGTCCACAAAAACCGGTTTTTTATGTCGATTTTCAATTTTCCGGGAAATGTCCTGAAAGTGACCAAGAATGCTCCTAGGGTCTATTGTTGCATAATTGTATCATATGGCGATGCCATTTCTTCGTCTTGATAGTTTTACGGTGTTTCTAACGCTCGATACAAGCATGTGCATAATCGACAAAACCGATGTTTTGGACTATGTCTAGGCTACTTTTTGCTAATTTTCTTGTTCCATTAACCATTATACGTGTCTAGGATGCCTCGTGCCATTTTTCGTCCGATTCTATTTCAGGGCCGAAACGAGGTTTTTTCTGTGGGTTATTGTCCACAAAAACCGGCTTTTTGACTCGATTTTTGATTTTCCGAGAAATGTCCTGAAAGTGACCAAGCACGCTCCTACGGTCTATTGTTGCATAATTGTATCATATGGCGATGCGATTTCTTCATCTTGATGGTTTTACGGTGTTTCTAACGCTTGCTACAAGCATGTGCATAATCGACAAAAATGATGTTTTGGGCTATGTCTAGGCTACTTTTTGCTAATTTCCTTGTTCCATTAACAATTATATTTGTCTAGGATTACTCCTGCCAATTTTCGAGCAATTCCATTTCAGGGCTGAAACGAGCTTTTTACGTGGGTTATTCTCCACAAAAACTGGCTTTTTAGGTCGATTTTTGATTTTCCGGGAAATATCCGAAAGTGACTAAGCATGCTCCTAGGGTCTATTGTTTCATAATTGTAGCATATGGCAATGTCATTCCTTCGTCTTCATAGTTTTACGGTGTTTCTAACGCTCGATACAATCATTACATAAATGACAAAACTGATGTTTTGAGCTATGTCTAGGCTACTTTTTGCTCATTTTCTTTTTCTATTAACCATTATATTATTCTAGGATGTCTCCTGCCAATTTTCGAGCAATTCCATTTCGGGGCCCAAAAGAGTTTTTTTCGTGGGTTATTCTCCAAAAAAACGGGCTTTTTAGGACGATTTTTAATTTTCCGGGAAATATCCCTAGAGTGACCAAGCAAGCTCCTAGGGTCTATTATTGCATAATTGTAGCATATAGCAATGCCATTCCTTTGTCTTCATAGTTTTACCGTGTGTCTAATGCTCGATTCGAGCATGTGCATAATGGACAAAACCGATGTTCTGGGCTATGCCTAGGCTACTTTTTGCCAATTTTCTTGTTCTATTAACCATTATAGGTGTCAAAGATTTCTCCTGCCAATTTTCGTCCGATTCTATTTCTGGCTCGAAACGAGATTTTTTGGTGGGTTATTGTCCACAAAAATCAGCTTTTTAAGTCGATATTTGATTTTCTGGGAAAATACCCGAAAGTGACCAAGCATGCTACTAGGGTCTATTGTTGCGTAATTGTAGCATATGACAATGTCATTTCTTTATCTTGATAGTTTTACGGTGTTTCAAACGCTTGATTCAAGCATGTGCATAATAGACAAAACCGTTGTTTCGGGATATGCCTAGGCTACTTCTTGCCATCTTTCTTTTCCCATTGACCATTATATGTGTTAAAGAATCCTCATGCCAATTTTCATCCGATTTTATTTCAGGGTCGAAACGAGATTTTTTGGTAGGTTATTGTCCACAAAACCCAGCTTTTTAGGTCAATTTTTGATTTTTCGGGGAATGTCCCGAAAGTGACTAAGCATTCTCCTAGGGTCTATTGTTGCATAATTGTAGCGTATGGCAATGTCATTCATTCGTCTGAATAGTTTTACGGTGTCTCTAACTCTCAATTCAAGCATGTGTATAATCGACAAAACTGATGTTTTGGGCTATGTTTAGGCTACTTTTTGCTATTTTTCTTGTTCCATTAACCATTATATTTGTCTAGGATGTCTCAAGCCAATTTTCGAGCAATTCCATTTCGGGGCCGAAACGAGGTTTTTTCGTGGGTTATTCTCCACAAAAACCGGCTTTTTAGGAAGAATTTTGATTTTCCGGGAAATATTTTCGAAAGGGACCAAGCATGCTCCTAGGGTCTATATTTGCATAATTGTAGCATATGACAATGTCATTCCTTCGTCTTGATAGTATTACCGTGTGTTTAAAGCTCGATTCGATCATGTGCATAATGGACAAAACCGATGTTTCGGGCTATGCCTAGGCTATTTTTTTGCCATTTTTCTTGTTACATTAACCATTATATGTTTCTAGAATTCTTAATGACAATTTTTGTCTGATTCTATTTCGGGGTCGAAACGAGATTTTTCTTGGGTTATTGTCCACAAAAACCGGGTTTTTAGGTCGATTTTCGATTTTCTGGGAAATGTCCCAAAAGTGACCACGCATGCTCCTAGGGTCTATTGTTGCATAATTGTAGCATATGGCAATGCCATTTCTTGGTCTTGATAGTTTTACGGTGTTTCTAACGCTCGATACAAGCATGAGCATAATCGACAAAACTGATGTTTTGGGCTATGTTTAAGCTACTTTTTGCTAATTTTCATGTTCCATTAACCATTATATTTGTCTATGATGTCTCCTGCCATTTTTTGACCAATTCCATTTCGGGGCCGAAACAAGGTTTTTTGGTGGGTTATTGTCCACATAAAAACTGGCTTTTTGGGTCGATTGTTGATTTTTCGGGAAATGTCCCGAAAGTGACCAACCATGCTCCTAGGGTCTATTGTTGCATAATTGTAGCATATGGCAATGTCATTCCTTCGTCTTGACAGCGTTACCGTGTGTTTAAAGCTCGATTCAAGCATGTGCATAAAGGACAAAACCGATGTTTCGGGCTATGCCTAGGCTACTATTTTACAATTTTCTTGTTCCATCAACCATTATAGGTGTCAAAGATTCCTCATGCCAATTTTCGTCCGATTCTATTTCGGGGTTGAAACAAGATTTTTTGGTGGGTTATTGTCCACAAAAACCAGCTTTCTAGGTCGATTTTGATTTTCCGGGAAATGTCCTGAAAGTGACCAAGCATGCTCCTAGGGTATATTGTTGCATAATTGTTGCATATGGCAATGTCATTCCTTCATCTTGATAGTTTTACGGGGTTTTTAACGCTCGATTCAAGCATGTGCATAATAGACCAAACCGATGTTTCGGGCTATGCCTAGGCTACTTTTTGCCAATTTTCATGTTCCATTAACCATTATATGTGTCAAAGATTCATCATGCTAATTTTTGTCCGATTCTATTTAGGGGTCGAAACGAGATTTTTTTTCGTGGGTTATTGTCCACAAAAACCGATTTTTTAGGTCGATTTTTGATTTTCCGGGAAATGTTGCGAAAGTGACCAAGTATGCTCCTGGGGTCTATTCTTGCATAATTGTAGCATATGGCAATGCCATTCCTTCGTCTTGATAGTTTTACGGTGTTTCCAAGGATGGATACAAGCATGTGCATAATCGACAAAACTGATGTTTTGGGCTATGTCTAGGCTACGTTTTGCTAGTTTTCTTGTTCCATTAACCATTATATTTGTCTAGGATGTCTCCTGGCAATTTTCGACCAATTCCATTTCGGGGCCGAAATGAAGATTTTTCAAGGGTTATTTTCCACAAAAACGAGCTTTTTATGTCGATTTTTGATTTTCCGAGAAATATCCCCAAAGTTACCAAGCATGCTCCTAGGTTTTATTATTGAATAATTGTACCATATGGCAATGTCATTCCTTCGTCTTGATAATTTTACCGTGTGTTTAAAGCTTAATTCTTGCTCAATTCGAGCATGTGCATATTGGACAAAAACGATGTTTCGGGCTATGCTTTTTGCCAATTTTCTTGTTCCATTAACCATTATATGTGTCTAGAATTTCTTATGCCAATTTTCGTCCGATTCTTTCTAGGGGTCGAAACGAGATTTTTCCGTGGGTTATTGTCCACAAAAACCGGCTTTTTAGGTAGATTTTTGATTTTCCGGGAAATGTCCCGAAAGTGACCAAGCATGCTCCTACGGTCTATTGTTGCATAATTGTAGCATATGATAATGCCATTCCTTCGTCTTGATAGTTTTACGGTGTTTCTAACGCTTAATTCAAGCATGTGTATAATGGACAAAACTGCCTAGGCTAGTTTTTGCCAATTTTCTTGTTCCATTAACCATTATACGTGTTTAGGATGACTCATGCCAATTTTAGTCCGATTCCATTTCGAAGCCGAAAAATGGTTTTATCGTGGGTTATAATCCATAAAAACCGGCCTTTTTAGGTCGATTTTTGATTTTTCCGGGAAATGTCCCGAAAATTACCAATCATGCTCCTAGGGTCTATTAATTCATAATGGTAGCATATGGCAATACTAATCCTTCGTCTTCATAGTTTTTCGGTGTGTCTAGCGCTCAATTCGACCATGTTCATAATGGACTCGGGCTATGCCTAGGCTATATTTTGCCAATTTTCTTGTTCCTTTAGGCATTATATATGTCTAGGATGCCTCATCCCACTATTAGTCCTATTACATTCTGGGGCCGAAACGACGTTTTTACTGTGGTTACAGTCCACAAAAACCTGCGTTTTGGGTCGATTTTTGATTTTCCTGGAAATGTCCTGAAAGTGACCAAGCATACTCCAAGGTCTATTGGTGTATAATTGTAGCATATGGCAATGTCATTCCTTTGGCTTGATAGTTTTACGGTGTGCCTTGCGCTCGATTCGAGCATATGCATAATGGACAAAACCGATACTTCAGGCTATGCTTAGGCTAATTTTTTCCAATTTTCTTGTTCCATTAACCATTATATGTACCTAGGATGCCTCGTGCCAATTCAAGTCTGATTATATTTCGAAGCTGAATCAAGGTTTTATCGTGGGTTAATAGTCTACAAAAACCGGCTTTTGGAGTCGGTTTTTAATTTTTCGTGAAATGTCCCGAAAGTAACCAAGTATGCTCCTAGGGTCTATTGTTGTGTAATTGTAGCATATGGAAATGTCATTCCTTCGTCTTGATAGTTTTACGGTGTGTCTAGCGCTCGATTCGAGCATGTGCATAATGGACAAAACCGATGTTTCGGGCAATGCATAAGCTAGTTATTGTCCGTTTTCTTGTTCCATTAACCATCATACGTGTCTAGGATGCCTCGTGCCAATTTTCATCCGATTCTATTTCGGGGCCGAAACGAGGTTTTTTCTGTGGGTTATTGTCCACAAAAACCGGCTTTTTGACTCGATTTTTGATTTTCCGAGAAATGTCCTGAAAGTGACCAAGCACGCTCCTAGGGTCTATTGTTGCATAATTGTAGCATTTGGCAATGTTATTCATTCGTCTTGATAGTTTTACGGTCTGTGTAACCCTCGATTCGAGCATGTGCAAAATGGACAAAACCGATGTTTCGGCCTATGCATAGGCTACTTTTTGCCAATTTTCTTGTTCAGTT
>CAAKMY010055306.1:0-31041 GCA_901111285.1 Corrigiola litoralis
ACCAAAATCGTGTTGCGTTTAGTAGGCACCTTTTACAAAATATTTCTCTTTACTGTCATGCCACCAAAAAAGGGAATCAATCCTGGTTCTATTCAAATACACCTTAGTTAAAAGATTTTGCAGTTGGGAAAGGAAAGGCAATCCCATTGAAAAAGCATTGAAAAATACTTATACGCTCTTGTTGGTTAGAAACACTTAATAATCTGGTGAATGTGTCAGCCAATCGGAAGTTGTTCAACCATTTATCCACCCAAAATTTCGTACATGCATCATTCTTTACCTTCATAAGAATACCACCATAGATCAAATTCATGAAAGAATTATCCCATCTATCAACTGTGGCTATATCATTCCAGACACCAAACTTGATTTTTTCGCTGAGACTCTAGCAAATTTGCATCATGGTCGAGTTCATGAATGGAGAACACCAATTGCTTCCAAAGTGCGTCTTTATTTGAGGAGTATCTACACCACCATTTGAATAGAAGAGCTGTATTTTTCACTACCAAATTCCCCACACCCAAACCACTTTGCCTTTTGGGTCTCTGAACAATGTCCCAATAAATTAGAGGATTCCCTCTCTTGTTATCTTTTCCACTCTAGAAAAAAATTGTTTGCAGTGCAGTAATTCTATCTTCTAGCCGCACCCTTCGTGAGCTTAAACAGACTGAGATAATACAAGGGTAAGCTATTAAGTACTGTTTTCATCATGACCGATCTACCTAATCTGGATAACACTTTTGCCTTCCAAGTAGAGAGTTTTTGCTTAAGTCTCTTGAGAACTGGTTCCCATGCAGAAGTATTTCTAGGATTCACACCAAGGGGGACACCGATTTATTCACTCATTAGATACCCAACACGTAAATAAAAAAATAATATCCTCCTCGAAAACTCACAAAGGATACTCTTTTATTTGTTCATTAATTGTTATATGGAGTATGTACTAAATAGCCTAGACAACATCTTTATTTTATATCTTCAAGTTCAGATTTTATATGATCATATTTGAAGTTGGCACATAAGGTGCATTTTTTATATAAATTAGAGTTTTTGGTGCTTTATATGAGTTTGACATTTTTGAACAGCGTGCATGGTATATTTTTGATATCCTTAAGAATTTGCAATTTTCAGAAAATACCCATTTGTAAAAACACTTTCCAGTGGATATTCTCAAGGTTTGAAATTAGTGTGCTCCATATAACCAAATAACAAGGTGCCAATAAATTTTGTTGTTAAAACTTTTTTCCACCATCCCCTTTTATAATTCCCCACCCTACTTTATACTTCACTTCCCTTCATTCTCCGTTTTTTTATTTTCTCATTAGGTTTTGCATTTATAATTTATTTACATGGTTATTGCAAGATTTTTTTTTTTATGAATATTACATATGAATAAAACTTTGAGAAATAATACTTGCTACTTTTGTGTATATTTTCTGTTTTTGATTAAAGATATAAATATTAATGATAAATGTACACCGAAACTCAATCATTTATCGAATGATTTCGAATAGAATGTACAACAAATAAAAATATTCTCTAGTTAATCGAAATGATGACACCAAATCATAAAAGACAGTGACAATTTTTTGAGGCTTAGTATTTCATATAAAACTAGTCAAAATTATTGTCACAAATCATTACGAGTACACCCATATTGAATGGACATAAACCTCGAAAAAAAAAGTTAACACAACTTAATACCAACTTGTTATTTTTGCCATATACTAAACGAAATTCAAACCTTGAGGACATCTATTGGAAAGTGTTTCTAAGATTGGGTATTTTCTGAAAAATTGCAAAACCTCAAAGTTACCGACTGGAATTTCCCTTATTTTTACACAAATTCTAAAAGATATTCTCTTTTCCACCTATTGGTTTTAGCGGAGAAACGCGTTTGCAGTTCTGATGTTAATGGTTTATTTTGAGCTGTTGTGACCAATGACCATACAATTTCGGTCCATAAAAAAACCTAACTAGAAAAAAAAAATGGGTGACTTGATAAGATCAATTCCGCACAATATAATCTTTCCTTGAAAAATTATAAAGAAGATAGAAGAAAGTTCTTTATATTTTTCCTCAACTTTATCCTAGGTTGGTTGTCACTTGGCTCTGACTTGAGCAAACCTGACGTATCTTAGAACAAGAGCAAACAACTAATATTATTTAGTCCGAAGCATTATTAACAAATAAGATCAGAAGATCAATCTTATTTGCTCCAAAAAAGTACTTTCACTTCTCACCTTTACAGGTAAACATAGGAAGTCTACGGGAAGTCCAATTCAACAAAACACGTCCCGTTGATTGAAAGTATATTTCCTGCGTACCGTTACCCGCCGCCTTGTTGTCACTCAAAAACCTTTGAGAAAAAGCCAACTGCCTACCCATTTGCACATCAAATTACATCCCCTCCTCTCGTGATCACCATCTTATTTCTGCTTCTGTTTTACGTCACTTGCTCCTTACCCTCAGTCTCTCCCTTTAAATATCATCCACAATAACCGAATGTAGTCAAAACCCTCATGCTTATATATATAGTACGTTAGTCCTAGAAGCAAGCCTGCAACACATCTCTCAAACCATATAGTGTACACGTCAACCTTAGTTTCAAGTTTTCAACATATCCCTTTCACCATAACATTACTTTGAAGTATATTATTTTGTTCCCAAAAATTCATTATATTGTTGGTATGGCAGATAATAACTACGGTGATCATAGCTTGCCGCCCGGGTTCCGGTTTTATCCGACCGATGAGGAGCTAGTGGTCCATTTCCTCCATCGCAAGGACGGGCTCTTGCCTTTCCATCCAGACGTTATCCCTGATCTTGATGTTGTTCCTTATAATCCTTGGGATTTAGAAGGTAAAGATGGAGTTTTCTCTTGACCTCAAACATGCGAATTGACATTTCGTACTGCTTTCTCTTTCTCATAAAGTTATAGTGACCGTTTTGATAGACATTTTACGTAATTTAAGGAGGGTAATGATAACAATTACCTGTTAGATTTGCCAAACTCACATGTAAACGTCAAATTTGACGTACACTGATACTAATGTGCATGTATAGTCAGAAGAGTGATTAGAGATTAGTGACTCTCTTTTTAAAGGAATTAAGTAATTAAAGATGAGTGATAATTATCCAAGTCCGACCATTTCTGCGCAGATTAATCCTTGTAGTTATGCGACAATTCGTAGTCTAATTTGGACGACGTTAGATACTTTCGGAATTAAATTAACAGCGGAATTGCCACTTTAGTTGGGTCCTATATATGTGTAGGAATACAAACTTTCTTTTAACATTAATGCGATAGCCACATAAGTTAGCGAACGTCTTTCAAACTATGCTGACATGCTATAGGGTGTAGGCAAAAACAATAAACTCCTGTACGTGGTATCAAATCTGAGATAAATACCACTTTTTTTCATGTTGTTCTTGCTCCTAACTCGGTCTATATAGTTTTGAAGAACTTAAGAGTACTCCATAAGATAGGAGTTTGCCAGGCACATGCTACTTATATTAGACATATTAAGTAACTTACGTAACATGCAATCTGGACAAACGTACTGCTTGGCCAAATCTATGTAATTCTTAAATTTGAAACCAAAGAGAGCCATCATATTATTTGTACCAGATGAAACCATTGAGTACCAAGTACCAACACATATACCATTTTCGTATATTTTGATTTAGAGAGCTTGAAAAGTTGAAGGCCCCATCTCCCATAAACAATCGCATGTTTGATGTTTTACATCTACTTTGTTGCATAAGTTGGTTTTGAGGGGCCATATTATCTAGAAATGCCTCATGACGTCCTACGTGACTTAATTTTATGCATTCATCTTTTTACAGATATAAGTGTTCATATAAATTGAAATTTTCTCTCTGCCCCAAATACTATTTTTCTCCATAGAATATATAGTGTTCCTCCATGTACTAATTAATCAAATTTTCTGCAGGAAAAGCCTTAGCTGAAGGAAACAAATGGTACTATTATAGCCGGAGGGGGCAAAACAGGGTTACAGATAGTGGATATTGGAAGCCAATGGGAATGGATGAACCTATAGTGTCAAGCTCAACCATGAAAATAGTTGGTATGAAGAAATATTTTGTGTTCCACATTGGTGAACCGCCTGCTGGGGTTTGGACAAGTTGGATAATGCACGAGTATAGGCTTCCCGAGTCAGGATCATCAAGTAGATCATCTTCCAAGAGGAGGGGACACGCTAAAAGAGTGAGTTATTGTCATAAAAGCTTTATAATTCTATTTAGCAGCATGTTAAATACATACACTTGCGATTGGGAGGTTAAGAATTCATACGACAACCTATATGCTCTAGACTTAATCACCATGCTTCTCCGCGCGAAATACTGAACTTCTACGTACAAGTGCAATGGAATTAATCTTCTTACAGTAAGAAACTATTGGAGTTCATTTTGACGAGTAATCGGAATTTTGATTCAATATATATATTTATAATAAGTGCATCAATCCATATAGGTCATAACAAGGTCATATTGTTACAGGGGCTTTGTAGTGGACTCTATCAATATTGGAGATTATACTACTATATGATTGTGAGAGGGTGACCCTCAATTTAGTACCACCATGCATATGACACCAATTCATCTACAAAATTGTTAGTGTAACTTTGTAATAACTTGTTTATTACTTTTATTAACTAAACTTTAGATTGAACATAACATGGTAGTTTCTTAATTAAATCAATTTGACAATTGCAGGATCACAGTAAATGGGTGATTTGTAAGGTGTTTGAGCAAAGAGGTGATGATGATGATGACGGTGATGATAATTCAGGGCTTTCATGCTTGGATGAAGTATTCTTATCCATGGATGATCTTGATGAAATCAGCTTGCCGAATTAAGTAGTAATAGAAGCTTTGATGTTAGGTTGCAAGAGGGTGATGAACTTGCTAGTTAAATCAGTCATAGTAATGTTTACAAAATCAAGAGAAGGTAAAATGCGAGCACAACAAATGATCTACTCGCCATGTAATGATTATACGGATTATATGAGAAGGTCCAAACAAAATCAAACTTGTAATCATTCCTCATTTAGGAAAATAGTTTCATAGTACAATATTTTCATTACATTTGTAACTTGATTGAGACTCAAAAGGTTATAAGTTATCACACATTATCAAAAGAGACAGTCAAATTAAAACTTAGTTAAAATTGAACGTGGTTACGAATTGAGTTAAAGTGATAACTTTGTATAAACGCTATCATAAAACAATATAAAAAAACTTTTTATCCCTCTGATTTTAAATTAAAATTAGTTGATCTCATATACTCCGTATTAGTTTTTGGACCCGGCAATGCAAAATCGTGAATTTTCTATATTATTTGACGGTAGAGTTTGTAATTATATGGATATAATTGGCACATTCAAATTACTTATTTTAACAGAGTCAGGTGCAAAATATGTTATCATGACAAAGTTAATTTATTATAAATTTATGTAATATTTGAGCATATATACATCTATAATCATTTGATTGTAAAATAAACTGTGAAAAAATGTCTTTATTTGTATTATATTGCTTGTTTTTCCATGTAAAGTTTTGAAGCCGGAAAATAATAAATATTGATAGTAATACACTCATAGTACATTATCTTAGAGAATATAATAGTCTTTTTGTTTGGAAGAAGAAAAGGGAATTCTCATTAATATATAGAATAAAGTACAACCCCTAATCTCTCAAAAGATATCCAAAGTAATGGAGATGCAACTCCAAACCATATCAATCAATCAAGAAGACTATCCACTATAGCATTCTCATCAACACTAGAGGAACTAAAAATAGTTTCATACATATCAAGCACTTGAGCCTGAGGATAAGAACAGAACTGTTATGCTCAATACCAAAAAAGACTCTTCCATTTCTCCTTCTACACTTCATAAACTGTAATGGACTGTCAAACAATCACGCTTATGAGAAAAGGACTATCCACTTATGAGCTTTCCACTTCGAGTGCTTCCCTCAAGCACGCTCTCCTTCCTAGAGTGCATCCACGACAGAATAGACTGTCAAACAATCTTAACATAAGGACATTGAAAGAAAAGATGTTGCACACTCTCTGATTCAGAGAGACGTAGGTAGCACCTATTCACTAAACAAATCCTTCTCCTATTAAGGTTCACAACTTTAGCCAATATCCCCTGCACAGCCAGTCAAGCAATTATTGAATGTCTTGGCATAAGAAGATTACACCAAATGACCTTGGCCCAATTAGCAGGTTGTAGCTGACTTCAAAAAAATTAATAAGCTTTATTGACCCATAGCTTGCCTTCAACACACCAAGAGTCAAGCATAACAACAACACATGAGATGCCACCAGCCTACTCTATAAACATATCCCTAACCTTGAAGATATATACCCCTCCAAGTCTCTGCTGAATCAGTTTATAAAGCACAATCCTAACAGAATCAAACTTCAGTTCATACTTGCCAACCAGCTACACAAAATAAATGAGTCACCCTTACGCAACTTCAATAGCCACTTTAGAAGAAGAGCTTTATTAAAGCTGAGAATCTCTTAGATTCCAAGACCTCCAGCAGCCTTAGGAGAGCAAACACAAAACCAAAATTTAGGAGCCAGCTTATGATGACCCTTAGTGCTCCCCCAAAAGAAATTTTTACATAGGTTATTGATGCTCTTAACAACATTAACCGACAATAACACTCTTGAGCACCAAAAGTTCTCAATACTCAAAAGAACAGAGTTAATAAGCTGAGCTTTACCAACATAAGAAAGCAACTGGTTTTGCCGAATGCATTAACTTGTTCTTAATCTTGCTAAGCAGCTCTATATACATATTAGATGTAACCTAGCTAGGCTAAGAGGCAAGCCAAGATACTTAAATGGAAAAGTACCTTCAGCAAACCCTGTAGAAGCTAGAATATTACTCTTGATATTAGCCTTGACACCACCAAAATACACAAAGGTCTTGAGGGGATTTGCACTCAATCCAGAGATTTCCAAAAAAACTCATCCAAACATCTAGAAACTGTATCGATGGCAGGAGAGTCTCCTTTGTGGAAAATTAATAAATCATCTGCAAAAACCAAATGGTTAAGGTGAATCCTTATACACTTTGGATGGGAAGAAAAAGCAACATCACCAGATTACCCTCTTAACTTCCTAGATAAGACCTCCATACACAAAACAAAGAGGCAAGATAAGAGGGGATCTCTTTGCCTCAAGTCTCTCTGACCATCAAAGCAACCATACACCGAGCCATTGAGATTCAGAGAGAATCTAGCACCTAAAACACATGACATAATCCATTTGACATACCTTTGTTGGAACCCAAAAGATAATAAGCTCGTCTGCAAAAAACTCTAACTAACTGAATGAAAAGCTTTCATTATATTAACCTTTAGAATGTATCAAGGGGAAAACACTTTCCTACATAACATCAAGTTGAACAAACTATGCCACATTACACAGATTCTACCATTCTTATGCATACTGTAATTATCAGTAGTTACATAGTTTCTAAATTTACTATTCTGAACACAACAACCTTATGAACTTTAATTCTTTTCTATTAAACCAACAATTCTTGTTGCATGAGAAGCCCCTTCATATTTCAGGTAGCAATCTTCATGTAACCCCTGAAGGCGGTGGGTCTGTCAAACCCTCAAGACAACTACATATACCAACCAGACCATAAGAAAGGTCATGACCATTCTTGATCAAACAATGCATAGCTAGAGGAGAGTAACTACTCCCATGTGACAACTTTTCCCTTCCAAATAACTTCTTTCTTATGACTAATGTGAAACCCCCTTCCTCTAAATTAACCTGGACAATAGCAGACTGAGCAGATGCAGGGAGTTGGCACAACTCAGGCTGCACATCAGCATGTACATTAGGTTGAACATCAGGGACATTAACCCCACGTACTAAAGTAATAGTTGTCCCCTAAACAAGCTCAGGTTCCTTCCCCATTAGAATTATAAGACTCCTGCTCCTCATACCCAACCAAAGTATTTACGGTAGCAGCATCTTGCACAAGTTTCTTCTGCTTACCCACATTATAGGAAGCAGCTGTGTTTCCAAGCTAATGACAACGACTACAAAAATAGTGAACCTATTCATAATTTCCCTTATGCGCGAATTGACCATAAGGAGAGCTCATAAGGATAGATATAAGTGATTCCTTAGAAACATTTGTTTCAATGAGAACTCTAACAAAATCTATTCTTTCTCTGGAGGTTGTAATAGCATTAGCAAAGAGGGGTTTACCCACTCTTTTGGCAAGCTTACTCATACCTGCATTAGACCAAAAATAAGGGTCTAATCCTACAAATAGCACCCAATTAGGCAGTATAGTAACATTATCAAGCTCATGTCGAATGATGGGTGACCATTGCTTCAAGACCAAGTTATTCCTACCCATAGACCAATGTCCTTCCTTTAGAATTTGCTCCTTATCCTCCTCATTCTTAAACCGGAAATAGAAACAGTCATTCTTAAAGTATAAAATTTGCGGCCTCTCAAAATGGTTCTAATGTTTTGGCAAAATTTAGTAAGCTGAAAAACCTTAGGCTTCTTACCTAAAACAGTCCCAACCAAAGTGTTCTTCCAATAAGCTAATTTTCAACCACATCCTCCTCCAAAATAGAAATTTCAACAACATCAGATAATTAAGAAAATAAGGTTAGAGAAGTGTCAACCTTACCTTTATGGACAACTTTTTTCTTCCAAAATTGTGCAGGCTTCCCAGTATTTGGCCCAACACCAGGAACTAGATCAGCTGTAGGAACCGTCGGTGCATCAATCTTACCCACAACATGCCCACTATTAACCACTTCAGAAGCCTGTCTTTCCAAAAGAGCAACAAAACTTTCCTTCTGCCTCAGTAGAGCTGGTAAGCAAAACTTCCTCCAAACAATCACCAAAAGTTACAGTCGTTGGCGTAGAAACACCAAAATTAATATGTTGGGATCTAGAATTGTCAAGAACTGCATGTCTGACAGGGCTATTATTATCCCTAAGCATACCATTATTAGAGTTTGCAAAAGTTTTTGTATCAGAAGAATCCTTGTCCGGAGCAACATTAGCACTAGTAATCTTTTTAGGTCGTCCCCTCTTACCCATGATGATAAAAGTAAAGCTAGCTAGGCATAACCTGCCATGATCATCAAAGGAAACGCTGTATATATATTTTTAGAGAGAGTTAAGAACTTCTCTCACTAGACCTTGGTAATTTTCTTAAGAATAATTTTCTTTTGTTTTGCATAAGTATAATTGTTAACATATTATTATTTTCAATTGACATTTATAGGTTTTTTTTAATTATTTTAGAGAGATGAAAACTTGTAATTAATAAACATGATGATGTGGCGCGATGTAGTGAAAGTTGACGTGGCATATTAGATGTAATTGAACGAGTTCTAACGAAAATAAAAAAAATAATGGACATTTTATCTATTTAATGTATTAAGCTTTTGCCTAAAAAAAATAACAAAGAAGAGAAAGCAAGATATATAAAGTATAACGTATATACATCCATATGTGAAATGTGATATGTTCTACTTCATGTGATTGACGAGATACCCACATTTGTTTTCTAACATTGTTTTTGGTCATAATTTTACCATCTATTCCGAGGATATGGAACTGATATGTCTCGTGGGCCCGGCCATCCGCACACCTGTAAAATACTCCGACCCGGGGGGTGTCCCCGGGGGCGGGGCCTCCAACGCTCAAGTCAGTCATCAAGTGAGATGAATAATATATGAGCTATGGTGGTGGTAAGAGAGATAAGGAGTGTGGGATGACCATATGAGATTTGGCCTCCTTTACCTTTGTCCCTTAGAAGGGTATACATAGTACAAAACTAGGTCACATTCCAAAGGGGTCAGGAGGGACCCTAGGCCAGCTGGGAGCTCTGGGCTCCAGCCAACCTGGTGAGGGTCTAAGGGGTCTGACCTCAGAGGTCAGACCTCCTCTTGGCTGAGGTCAGCCAAACTAAAGGTTATACGGGTCAGGCCCAATAACCAATCGCTATGTGGGTCCAAACCCGGCCACGTCAGGTGGCCAGTTTAGACTCGGAACACCATCAAATACTTAATATGTAAACCTGAAAAATTACAAATCTATGATGGCTTTTTGATTTCATGATACTTTAAAATAACTATATTTATAATATATATTTTAAATTAGTGATCATTTAATTCTAATCTTGACCAATGTTAAAAAGTAAATATTGGAAATCTTATTTGATGTATAGTGCATACTCACTACTTTTTTCATTTCACTTTATTTTAACTTGTATACTTATGGATGTGGTAGTTTGAGCACTAATAACTCATGACATATAATTAGAAAAGAAAATAAAAAATCTTGATAATTAGATATTTATTAACAATACTTAATTATATGATTTTTGTTTATATTTTTTCTAGCTATATATTTGGAATTTTTGATAATCACAATAAAACTCTAAATAAATAGTATTAAAAGTCAAATATAGTAAATTATACTCCAGTATATAATTAAAAACAGGAAATTCATGCGTGAACGGGGCATTTCAACTTGGCTTGACGCTTAATGGAAGATCCTCACATAGTCACGTGCTGGTGATGAGGGAAGGAAGGTGCAATTCTGTGGCCCCATAGAGCACTGTTGGTGAAAGCTCATGCATATCGGAGGTTTCCCACGCATCTTAGTTTGTGATCATTTGCTCGCTTTCTATATACTTTCTGACATGGGGGTATATAGTGGTTGTCTTGTAACTTATAACACTTTGCTTAAGAACAATTTTAATTATGTGCCTATCTGACGAAAGCCTGAGATCATATCTGATGCAACCATATTGTTAACTAGCTGCCAAACCATGACTTTGGATATAGACATATAGCGTCAAAATTGTGAAGATCGGTCACAAATTTAAAGACAATTTTTTGGCCCGACCATGTCCGAGGTTTTATAAATTTATATATACTAGATTTATTAGTTTAAGTATTTCTTAATAAATTTACTGTAGAATAATTGATTTTTGAATTCTTTTTCCAGTGATTATGTTTAAGGTTTTTCAGTGGATTATGCAAAAGTATTTCCTCTATCACATTCATTTTCCTACATATTCCATTTTGGGATGATTAATCCATTTCTCCACATTTCTATTTTTTGGCAATTTTTTACCCTTATTTTCTCATGCAAGTGGGCTACATTTAGGACTTACTTTTTTTTTTTTTTTTACTTTTCTTAAAACTTGTGGCAAGTCCAAATGTAGGAAAATAGGTAGAATAGAGGGAATATAATTTTATAATTATATGTATATGACTTATTATCTTCTCATTATCATCTTATATGATGGGAATGTTGACCGTTTTGTGGTCATCTTCTTAAATCATAAGGTTGTTGGTCGACTCTTGTTTACAACTAAATGCCATAAAAATTAAATTAGATAGTCAAACTTTATACCATAGGAAGAATCATAAATGGGTTCTATGAACTTTACTACATAACATTTTCGAAATATTGAAAAATTATGCCCTGTTTTTTGAAATGAATTTCTGCGTGTTTCAAATCATTTCAATTCTCTCCAATTTCTTCCAATTCTTTCCAATTCTCTCCAGTTCCTTTCAATTCTTTTCCGTTCTCTCCAATTCCTTCCAGTTGTCTTCAGTTCCTTCCAGTCAATTCCTTCTATTTTTTCAACTCATTCCAGTTTCTTCTGGTCCTCTCCAGTTCTCTCCAACTCTTTCCAATTTTATGCAATTCTTTCCATTTCTGTTCAGTGCAATTTTGTGAGTTTCAACCGAAGAGAACATGGAAATAATTTAATCGTTAAGCAATAATTAATCATCAAAATTTTGTAATGGGATATCTTGTAAGAGGAATACTGTTAGTTAACATGTGGCTCATGTTGGACATTTCAATCAATTCTATAAATTATTTTTTAAGAAAATTTACATTTTGGGTAACCGATATATGGCATAATTACAATTTGGTTGTCCGACATTTGACTGACACGACTTTGGGTACCCCACAATTAAACTATTAACATTTAGAGTGTCCAAAATGAAATTGCGTTAGTTTTGGCCGTTAGAGAGCTGACGTGGCAATTAAGTTTTAAAAATACAATTTATTAAGTTAATATAAATAATCTTTATTGATAAGGATATTTAATTAAATTAATCAATAATAATGTTAAAACTTAACTGTCACGTCATCACTCTAACGGCCAAAACCGACGGAGTTTCATTTTTTGGCATCAAAATGTCAATAGTTCAAATATGGGGTACCTAACATGGTATTTTCGTTGTATTTTGTTTTTTTCATTGTATTTTGTTTTTTAGGCCGAAATAGAGGTTAAATTGCAACTTCAAAAATGACATAAAACCAAAGCACACCTCAAAGAGAGTTGAGTAAGAACCTAACTTGCAAGAGCCTCAATAATACACTCTTTCTCACATTGCTTAGAACATAAAAAGAGCCTAACACTCAATGTAAAATGTATCCTCCTCAAAACATACTCAACACTATACTTTATATCATTGAAAATTTGATCATTCCTCTCAATGCACAACTCATAAACAATTAACGTTAGAGCACATCTAAGAAGTTTCTTTTGCCAATTTTTACATCTGACATTCCTTTCAAACTACCTAATTTCTGCCTCTAGATTCAATACTCTCCTGTGTTAACTAATCCAAGTAAGAATGGACTTCCATATATGCTTAGAAAACTTACATTAGAAAAATAAGTGATTAACAAATTTATAACCATGTGTACATACCGTTAACAAGCATGAAGCCCCTCTTGGCCAAGTTATCAATAGTTGTCAAATAACTGAGTCCCATACTAGTTTAACCCCAACGAAGGCTCGATCTACAGTGTTGAAAAAATCATATGCTTTGCCTACATGAAGCTCCCCTAAACAGCACCACTTATGTAGTCGATGTATAACATGGAGCTGACCTGTAGTTTAACCACTTGTCTATCAAACTACACCAGATTTTATCTTTATGAAAATGAACCATAGTGATCCATTTGAGTATGAATGTTTTATTCTAACTCAACACTCACGTAATACCCAAACAAACTTCATCTTTAGAAGTGAGAATACTAGACTAGCTCGTATAAGCTATTTTCTTATGGGAATCAGAATTCCCCCAAAGGAAGTCTTTACACATTCTATGAAGTTTCATGACAATAATCATTGGCAATAACGAACCAACACACAAAAAGTTCTCAATACAGAAAAGCACAGAGTGAATAAGCCGAGACTTATTGCATAAGACAAGAACTTATTTGCCTAATGCTGAATTCTGCATTTGATCTTATCAAGAAGCATTTGATATATTCCAACAGTAAGTCTAGAAGAATTTAGTTGGAGCCAAGGAATCTGAACATTGCCTTCTTAACAACCTACAACTCCCCCAAAATTACACACAAGTCCTTAATTAATTAGCATACCTTTAATCAGCTGCTAAACCATTCAAGCAAGTAGAAACAACAAGCTTGAGTTTAAGGATCATCAAACCTGAAAAATATAAGCAGATCCTTTATAAACACCAAATGATTCCGCTTAATTCTGCAAACATTTTGGATGATAGGAAAGAAATTTGATATTGTTAATCCCCCCCCCCTAAGTTGCCTTGTTAAAACTTCCATACTAATAACAAAAAGATGAGTAGAAATCGGATCCCCATGCCTAAGCCCCTGCTTACCATAAAAAAAACCCACACTCCTGCCATTGACGTAAAAAAAGACCTTAACACCCCTAAGACAAGTCATCACGCAACATATAAAATGCTCAAAAAATCATAAGAGGCAAGGTGTTTCTCTAAAAAAAATCAATTAATTGAGTCAAATGCCTTCCTAATGTCAACTTTGATGATGCATCTTGGAGAAATAGCTCATTTGCCATACTTTTTTTTGCTAATTCTTGAGCTAGTAAAAAATTGTCCATTATACTAATGCCCTGAACAAAAGCAACCTGCTCATCTCTCACTAAGTCAAACATTACCTTGCATTATATTAGTTAAGACCTTAGCTAATATCTTATAAATAGTACTCCAACATGAAATTCGTTTGTTGTCTGTAATTGATTTACCATCTTAACATTCACGAATCAAAGCAATCAAGGCCGTATTAACCTGCTTCAATAACTTAGCAGATTTGAAAAATCCCATATGGCTTCATAAAAGTTAGTTCGAACAACCAACCCTGCTTTCTTAAAAAAGCCTTATGGGTAGCCATTAGGCCCTAGATTCTTGTGCTCACTAGTAGAAAACAATGCACTCTTTATTTTAACATCTGAGATAAGTTGATTGAGTTTTATTCTTTGATGATCACACAATGTAGTGCCATTTGTAAGAAGAAAAATTCATATCAGACACATGCCTAGAACTCTATAAGAGCCCAACAACTGTTCATAGTAGCTCACAAAAGCATTTTTGTGATAAAGCAGCGCTTAAGAGGATTTATAATACTACTCATACCAATAATATGCATTTTCTTTCTATGAGTCTATTTGCTTCGAAACGCCACCGTTAAGTGTGCTTGGCTGGGAGTAGTACAAGGATGGGTGACCTCTTGTTAAGTTTTCTAGGTTGTGCACAAGTGAGGACAAAGTTCACCGAAAATACCAGTGTTGGTACATTGGGGTCAGTACTAGCCTGGAGAGCCACATTTGGTAACATTCGACAGCCTGCAAGAGGTTGAGGGTGTTACAAATGGTATCAGAGCAACCATGCGACCGTGTCCTGAGCTATGGTGGTGAAGGAAGTTCAGTCACCTAGTAAGGGTGTATTCTGGGAATGTTTGTAAGTCACTCGCATGTGCACGAGGACGTTGCCATCCTTTAGTTGGGGTGATTCTAATACCCCACATAAATATGTCTCATGAATATATAGATATATAACTCATGTGATCTATATCATCTATAGGTGAGGGCGATTCTTATACTATGGACCCATGTCCACCCTTTTATGTGGTCACTAACCTATCAAAAGGGGAAAAATGTAGAAAACTGTCAAATTATTCCATCTTTTTACCACTTTGTGTCTAAAAAGGTCCATATTAAAAGATGGACATGAGTCCATATTACAAGTACGCGTTTGTGTTATTCTTAAGTTCTCCTGGGAAATAAATAGCTATCTGTTCATTGCAAGTACTGTAGGTGAAGGTCAACAGATACGCATCCTAAAAACCATTCCCGCTCTCTCTCTACAAACCTCCAAGCGCCGCTCCCCCTTAAAATACCTTCCTCAGGCTGGGGGTGGCCTTTATTGGTCATTCCCGGCCTGATTTCTTTAGTTTCTTTAGTTTTTCATGCTTTATC
Organism: Corrigiola litoralis; assembly: GCA_901111285.1. Classification (NCBI taxonomy): domain Eukaryota; kingdom Viridiplantae; phylum Streptophyta; class Magnoliopsida; order Caryophyllales; family Caryophyllaceae; genus Corrigiola; species Corrigiola litoralis. Next base: position 15,330 of record CAAKMY010055306.1, read on the forward strand.
TACTCTTTTGTTATATAAATAATTCCTTCTCTCTTCATGGGAGTCTTGGTCTCTCTTTTATGGGTGGTTTCTTCTTCCTTTTTATGGGAGTTTTTGTCTTTCCTCTTATGAGACTTTGGCTAGCTTGGCTAGATTTGACATTCGCTTGGTGGAGTTTGTTCGGATCTATATACTCCTTGTTTAGTCAATGGAGGTGTTGGGCTTCACTTGTTACTCATATGGCGGTGCGCCCGGTGTTGGTGCTTCATTGGCAAATCGAGCAAGGTGATAGAGCTTCTCTCCCCAAGAACTACAAAAGATCGTTGAAAACCCCCTCGCTTGAAACTGTCTTGAAACAGGATCATAGAGGGCATTCAAAAGCGTTAAATTTAAGTATTTCTGATCTTAGTTTTTATGGGGTTGGACTTTGTTCATCTAATTTTAGATTTGTACTGTGAAATACCCATTATCTGGTGTAGATGCCGTATGGCTTTTCATTAATGAAATTTATCCTCCTTCAAAAAAAAAAAAAATACTGTAGGCGAAGAATATGAGATACAAAGTACGAAGTCAGGACTCAAGGTCGTGAAACACGGTGCCAGCTCATGTGAGAGATCTAATAGGCATGTACAGATCATATTTTTAATTCACTCCACATGAAAACAAATTATAGTAATAAAAAACTCGTGAAATCACAAGTGATCTCTAAAGCTAACTTAGTTCATCATTAGTCTCGAGAGGAGACGCTCCTAATTTATGTAGTTCTCATTACCTATTCTCAAAAAAAAAAAAAAAAAAACTTAGTTCATCATTTTTTAATTTTTTTCCGTTCTATTAGTAATTTGTTAATTCGTGTCTAGTTTGTTCCGGTTTCTTTTAATTCACTTCAGTAAATTCTGTTCTTTTCAATTCTTTTGCAGTTCTTCCTATTTTTTTTTAATTATCTTCAATTAACTTTCACGGAAAGGGACTAAACAATGTTGACAAAGTTGACGGGGATAAAGAGCAGTTGTACAACATGACTTCGTTTATTGAGTTGAGCAGCGCTATTTGTAGCTCTGACCTTTTCTAACTATTTCGTATTTGAATGATCATGAATGAATTACATGGTATAAGCGAACTATATAGTCTAATAGATAACTCCACGTACGTTACTCTAGCAAAAGTAAGATAATCAGCTAGTATCACCTCTTCAAATGGGGGCCTTTCAGAGTTTCATGAAAACCAACTCAACTGTGAGCATTAGTTCGAACGACAATAAAGTTGTCGATGGAGCCGACCTCCTCGCCGCAGCCTACGAGGGCCGAGCAGATGACGCTGTTCGGATTCTTGAAAAAGATCCAACCCTTCTCCTAGTACGAGACCTGGTAGGGGACACGGCAATTCATGTAGCCGTAAGATTCGGTCATGGGGTCACTGTTTCGAAGATGATCAAATTATTCATAGACAACCATTTACAACGCTTACTATCGAAGGCACTCGTTGAAGGAAATGGACAAGGAGACACACCCTTGCATTTGGCCATTAAGAAAGGCTTAGAAGAAACAGCAAATGAGATATACATGGCAGCGACACAGGCTGCGTTGGTTATGAACGATGAGGAAGTGTCACCGTTCAAATTAGCCCTGCAGGCTGGGTACGAAGAGCTGGTGAGCAACATGAAAAAAGAAAGACCAGCATCATTTGCTGGTGTTGACATGCGAATGACGCTGGAAAGGTGCGGCCTATTTGATGATGAAGAGAACGACTGTATTGAGCTACATACGGCAGCATGGAAGGGTCAGGAGGATGTGGTCCAACAACTCTTGGATGAAGACATAAATCTGATAAATTGTCAGGACAAATGGGGCCGCAATGTTGTTCATGTTGCCGCCGCTATGAATCACGTGAACGTCTTAATGCAGATAGCTAAGGTAGTGGGGATCTCTGAGTTTGAGGAATTGATTCTTGAGCGGGATCATGACCTTGGTCAGACGGCATTGCACTTGGCTATTGAGAGAGGCCACCAGGAGGCCGCTGTCTACTTAATCGAGATGCAACCCAGAGCGGCGTACAAACACGACAAAAATGGGGTGTCGCCCATTTTTATTGCCGTGGATACAGGGTTTCCAGAAGTGGTTCGCAAAATGGTAGCCCTGGCGGACAAGGATAGTCTGCTCGAAGAAGCCAGGAAGACAACACTTGCACATGTTGCTGTCAAACGTAATAATATAGGTAACTCGTATACACTTTCTTGTTAAATTTCGGTCTCTAATTTATTTCATCCATAGACTTTTTTTATTTTTTTACAAAGATAAGCAAGCCTCTTATAACAAGTAAAATATTGTAAATAGTCAACTAAAGGAATCTAAACTAATATTTGCAGTTTGGATCACGACTTAGCAACGCATATACTCTTAAACCAACCAAAACATACCAACCAAAACATTCCTTAACAAACCTTGAAGGCTTCAACCTCGTGCATGATTAAAGAAAAAACCTCTAATCAGATGACGTGTCAAATATGCATGAGTATGCTAACCATTAATATGATGGTAACTCAATTTTTTTGAACAAATGTAAGTAGTACTAATTAACTAGTTAGTTAAAAGGAGATGATTAATGTGTTGTAGTAAAAGAGCCACTGAATGAGAAACGAAATTCGCCCCGACTATGACATAAGGCGTCGCTCTCAAGGTCACACAGCATTCTCGGAGTTTGTGGCTCAAACTCGGAGAGATGGAACCTTACAGGACTGCTCAGAATCAGTAGAGAGGAAAACTGTTTATATTTTTGTGTGTTTGAAAAGGTTGTAGAGGCTTGATTATATAGCCAAGGAATATATGTAGACAGCCAAAACAAATCAAGAGGTGAAGAATCAGCAATTGAAGCTGATTTCATGGGTGGATATCAAGCAGACAATAATAAGCAGTAATGGGAGAGATCTTTGCACAATTAAAACTAATCAACCTTACCCTAAAATTACAGTTTAGTTTAGTTTTAATTCCCAAGCCCATGGCCCTGGCCGGGCGAGCGGCGCGCCACGTGTGTGGTCACAAAAGCCCCTCTATGCTTGTTTTTGTTTTGACAAAAGAGAACCCGAACTAAACCCAACTCAGTTGGTAGCTATATTATTACTTATTCTAGTCTTCGTGGCCAGCTTGTGCGCATGATCTACTATGCTTCGCTCTGTCTTGACGATCCAGCAGGCATCAAACCTCATGCTAAGATCTCGAAGACTCTTAAAAGTCCATTTGCAGTCAACCGGGGGCACGTAGTCCCCATTCAAAACCTGAACTGCAATCAAACTATCAGTGAAAACTTTTACCTGTTTTATTCCTCGTGCCAGAGCCCAAAGGAGACCCTCAAGAATAGTTGTGGTCTCCATTTGGAGAGGAGAGGTGGAGTATCTTGAGATAGTCCCTTCACCTTTCTTGTCAATTCAATAGGTATGCCAGCTAATCCATGCTGCCACCGCCTGAGAGTCGCCAGCTTTTTCCAAGAGGCATCAACCTTGATGACACAGCCAGTTGGTGAAAAATTGGGTTGGAGCCCAAGCCTAGCTAACACAAAACCCGGGGCTGCTTTGATGGACGGAAGATCAATATGGTTACCCGTTAATCGATAGGCTCCTGCAATTGACAACTTCATTAAATCTATCTTTTAAGCAGCTCAGAATGCCTTGAGGGTTGACGGTAGTACTATTAAAAATGACATCATTCCGGTGTAGTCAAATCGCCCAAAGTGTCGCTAAGAAGAGATTAACTCTGTCAATGCCATCCTTTAGTTTGTGTAAGAACAAGATCATGTCCATGATCCATCTCCTAGTCGGAATTAGACTCGAAGCTTGAATGTTAATTTCCAACTCCAAGCAACTCCAAATGTGCTGAGTGAGTAAACAGTATCTAAAAAGATTATCTAGTGCTTCATCACAGTTGCAACAAAAAACACAAAGATCATTTGCAAGAAGGCCTTTGGAGGCCAGTTTAGATTTGGTGGCGATCGCTCCATTAGTGAGTTTCCAAGTGAAAAGTTTCCATTTGGGCAGGATGTCCAGAGCCCAAAACTTTTTCCAAAATTTCTGCTCCGGGTCCGGCACCACAATAGTTTCAGGGTCGCCTAACATGTAATGGGCATATCCATATTTAACAGAGTACTTACCACTTTTCGAATGGGCCCAATAGTACTCGTCTGCAAACTCCCTTGAGGGGAGTTCAATCTTGAGGATGTCCACAGCACAGTCTGGCTCGAACAGATCAAAAACTAGTTGTTTGTTCCAGCGCAGGGGGTTGTGACACATGAGTTTATTCACCTTCAAATTATGAAACCTACCAAGGGAGACTCTATCTTTAATTGCAATATTACCACGGTTGGTCCATCCCTTATGAAGGACCCGAATATCATTGCCTCCCCCAATTTTCCAGCGAATTCCTTCTTGGAAGCATTTGACACTATTTCGAAGCCCTCTCCATGCAAAGGAGCCAATTCCCGAAAGGAAATCAGGAAAAGTCTTGGTCCTCTATTTGGCCTCATAAATCTGTGAGACTAAAAGACCTGGATTTTGAGTAAACCTCCAAACTTGTTTAAAAAGCAGGGCTTTGTTGAAAACTCCCACATTTCTTAGCCCAACTCCACCACAACCTTTGGGAAGTTGGACAATCTCTTTCTTAACCCAATGGATACCCCTCGCTCCTAAGTTAGTCCACCAAAATTTTATCAGGAGCCCATTGATCTTGTTAAAAATAGAGCCAGGGAGTTGGAACACCGCCATCACATGCGAGAAGAGAGCAATTAGAACAGAGTTAATGAGGATTAGTTTCCCAGCTTGTGAGACTCTAATGTTGGTCCAAGAGTTAATCTTTTTAAAAATCATGTCAGTAACAAATTGAAAGCTGGCGACCTTGTTTGTTCCAATATCAATTGGAACACCAAGGTAGAGCCCCAAGTTATCAACCTCATGGACACCAAAACACAGGCGGGTCTTGGTTCTCACCTCAATGGGAGTGTTTGGAGAAAATGATGAAAGATTTCTCTTGATTACTTTCCCAGAGTAAGCACAAAATTGGTTTAAAATGTTCTTCACCAAGCAGCAGGACTCAGGGGTAACCTCAAAGAACATAAATGCATCATCCGCATAGAAAAGGTGTGAGACAGCCGGAGCTCTTCTTGAGACTTTCACACCTTTCAGATTTCCATTGTTTTCATGGAATTGAAACATTTTATACAGAACTTCCAAGCATAAGATAAAAAGGTAAGGGGATAACGGGTCCCCCTGTCTCACCTCTATGCTTGTTACTTAATCACTACAAGATGAAAGACAAATATAAACAAACCCACACAGTAGTTGGGTTTACCATCAATTTCGGACACTTAGAAAAGAAGCAAGCAAACAAGGAATTTTTTCATTACTCCAACAATCTCCCACTACTGCAAAATACAAGGAAAAGATGATTCTGAGCATATCGGAAAAGGCTTGACAATTAAGTGTTGGTATATTTCGATTGAACCCCCACATAGTGCTATGGAATAATTCTATCGTCTAGTGAGTAAACGAATCTTGAACTCTTAGAGTCAAGAGGGAATTCCAAACATATCTCTTACGTTAAAAACCCTTTTGAGTTCCGCGATCACTCCTTCTGAAAGGAGCAAGATATGTCTTAAGGAACCTGCTCATGAGTATTATAGGAATAACTACCCCTATTTTTTTCATAGAAGGTTCCCAAACCTTCTTACTCACGTAGGTGACTCTATCAAGTCTATCTACACATAGACCACCCAAAAAGGGCTTTAGAGTGATCGCGGAACTCAAAGCTCATCCCCACAAAACAAGTGGTGAATCCACCAAATCCTTCTCATTAGGACCACCCAAATTCTAGGGATATGGATTCATTAAGAGCTAAATCCTCAACCTCACAAAGTACAAATGTCATAGGAATGGAAAAAATGCATGAGTCTTTCCATGCTTCGTTAGATCAAGCTCGCATAAAAAAGTTTTGGTATCAAATTCCTCCACCGATGGGCTTTAGCCCCCATTCCCCTGGATCACTCGAGAACTAAACTTCCGTTTAGTCCTTTAGTCAAAGATCAACAATGTTCCTCTTCGAATCTTACGAATTCCATCGCAAGAACCCCTGATGCGTATATGGCTCTTGTTACCATCATACACATCATTCTTGGGTACACAAATAGCTGCTTGAGAATCACAATGTAAATAAACAAGGGGATCAGGTTTCCCCCACCATGGTATGTCAACCAATAAGCTTCTCAACCATTCGGCCTCTTGCCATGCTAAGTCAAGAGCAATTAACTCTGACTCCATAGTAGAGCGAGCTAAGCAAGTCTGTTTTGGCAGACTTCCAGGACATAGCTGCACCACACATAATGAACACATATCCACTAGTAGAACATACATTATCAATATCGGTAACCCAATTAAAATCACAATTACCCTCTAACACAACAAGAAAACCCCCAAAGTGTAGTCCCCAATCCATTGTACCTCAAAGGTACCTCATTAGACGGGTAAGAGCATTCCAATGCCCAGTAATAGGGTTATGAGTGTATCGACTAAGTCTACTAACAACATAGTCAATTTCAGGACGAGTATAGTTCATCAATTTCATCAAACTTACAATAACTTTAGCATAATCAACTTGTGACACACTAGAGCCACTATTCTTCATCAAATGTATGATAGAGTCATATGGAGTCCTAACTGGCACAACATCAAAGAAATTAAACTTTTTCAATACTTTCTCTACATAATGAGTTTGAGACAAAGAAAAACCATTAGCGGTTTTAGTGATCTTAACACCTAACATCACATCAGTTTCGCCTAGGTCTTTCATATCAAAATTAGAGGAAATCATGCTCTTAGTCTCAACTATGACATTGATATGTGTACCAAAGATAAGCATATCATCCATATAAAGGCTGATAATAGCACAATCAGGTTTAAACATCTTAGTATACACACATGCATCAGAACTATTCACAACAAAACCAAAGCTCGGGATAGTCTTATGAAACTTCTCGTACCACTGCTTAGGTGCTTGTTTCAAAACATATAAAGACTTCTTTAAATGACATACCTTATGCTCAGTTCCAGGCTCAACAAAACCTGGGGGCTACTTCATTTAAATCTCCTCATCAAGATTCCCATTCGGGAAAACTATTTTAACATCCACCTTATGCACTAACAACTTAAAAATAGATGCCAAAGTAAATAATACTATAATGGTAGAAATCTTAGTGAGAGGAGATAAAGTATAAAAGAAGTCAATATCAAACTTTTAAGTAAAACCTCTAATGACCAGACCAAGATTTAAACCTTTCGATACTATAATCAGTTCTCAGTTTCTTCTTAAAGATCCACTTACACTGGTTGGTTTAGAACCTTTAGGTAAATCTACAACTTCCCAAGTATGGTAAGTCATAAGACACTATATCTCGTTTTCTATAGCATCTTTCCAGAAACTAGAATCAACTGAAATCATGACTTTTGCGATGGTTTTAGGGTCATCATCTAAATAAAAAGCATAAAACATGTTCGTTCACATCATCAATATCATCAAGTTCAGCTAAAAACGCAGTCACATAATCAGGACCAAAACTAGTTTCCTTTCTAGGCCTCTTACTCCTCCTAGGTTAAACATCCACAACAACACTAGGACTACTACAAGAAGGTGCATACACTAAGGCAGATGCAATAACAGGTTCAACAGAAAGTTCAGTCATAGGAATTGAAACAACATGAGAATCATTCTTGTTTAATGGAAACACATGCTCAAAGAATTCAGCATCACAAAATTCACACAAAGAACGATCATCTAAACGCATGAATATATATGTTGCACTATTTTCTACATATCCAATAAACACGGAATCAAAAGTCTTAGGTCCGATATTGCTTCTTTTGAAAACTGGCAATCCTACCTTAGCTAGACACCCCCACACTTTCACAAAACTCAATTTAGGAGGATACCTTTTCCATAAATCATAGGGTGTCTTATCTAATCTTTTACGGGGTACTTTATTTAACACATAATTAGCAGAAAGTACGGCCGCCCCCCACATGTTGTTAGAAAGTTCATAAGATATAAGTATAGCGTTCATTATTTTCTTAAGGGTCCTATTTTTCCTTTCAGTAATGCCATTTTGCTGAGGAGAATAAGAGGTTGAAACTTCATGTATAATACCATTCTGTTGAAAAACTCCCTTTTGGTAAATAACACTATACTTACCACCTCTAACTGACCTTACTCTCGTAATCTTTCTATCTAATTGTTTCTCTACCTCTGTAGATAAGGAATTTTTGTTCAGTCTCATCTTTAGACCTCTAAAAACAAAATTTGGTATACCTCGAAAAATCATCAACAAATATGATAAAGTAGTTCTTACCACCAATTATTTTGGTGGGAAAGTTATATTTTGGGGAAATATTAAGGAGTTTATTATTATTAACTTTCATTGTTTTATTTGGGTTGGAGTATATTTGTACCAACTTATTATCTTATGTGGGCTTACAAAGAAAAAAGGAATTTTTTTTCTAAAGAATCGCCATGACAATATAAATATATATGGAAAAGTGGGTCCTTTGTTGGAGGCCACACTACAAAATGAATTATTTGAACGCTTTCACGTTGATTAGAATCCTATATTTCACTAAGGAAATAACTTTCAGGATCCAAGAGATCCACACAGGTTGGAACCTTATCCTCCTTAAAAATTCTAACACAAAGTCATATTTTTTATTTTATCATACGCTTTGTTCATGTCCACTTTTAGAATCATGCAGGGAACTTTGCCTGCAGTCTTCGTTTTTATTGATGTGAGTAGTTCATGAGCAAAAAGGCAGCCTACACCCATTAGTCATCTCGACATAAAGGCATTTTTGAATTGATCCACCAACATCGGTATCGCATGTGTAAGTCCCAAAGTTGGACATGTACAGATAATTTTGCTACCGACATTGAAAAGGCTAACTGGTCTAAAATGTGAGACCACGTATGGAGCTTAAACCTTAGGGGTTAATGTTGCCTATGTACAAATGCAGTCTTTGAGGATTCTACCTTTATTCAAAAAGTATAGGAGTGTTGCACAAACTGCATCTCTCACAATCGACCAGGGGTTCTAGAAAAATCCGCGGGTATTCCATCAAGTTCTGGTGCTTGTAGTTTCCTTATAACTAGTGTCGACACCATTTAAGGAGGACATCCTTGGCATCTTCCCATTTTATCACTGTTTTGAACATTTGATAACAAGTTCTAGGGGAAGTCCAGCAAAGCAAAATGAGGTTAAGAACCTAATGGAGATCAAAGCACCATTTTCATAGTTTATAGGTCCTTTTACCTTCCAACTTTCACGAATCCAGTTCAAGTAAGATTGGACTGTGGTCTTAGACAAGGATTGGAAAATTTAAAAGTCTGGCGTTAGAGAAACATTCTTCCCATGCTGGTTTAGAATAGGCCTTCTCAAACCTCTCTTTGGTTGCGAATGGACTATCTTTCTAATTGCTCCATGTAAAGGGAACCCCCTTGAAAAGAAGGTCAATCAGTTCCTCTGCAATATTGAGTTGTTAGAGGTACTCAATTTGGTTGAAGTTGCAAGGTACTCAATTTGGTTAAAGTCACTAATTAGTACACACATACTATTGTCTAGAGCTATGTGTTCTGAAATTCATTTTCAAACCGAAGCTTTATCACTAACAATGGGATCACCATAGACAAAATAGAAATACCATAAACTGATATAATTTTTTCTACTACTTAACCAAAAATAAAAAAATTTCTTTGGAAGAATATCGAAAAAGAAATAGTTGATTCTCAAGCTAGGATAAATCCATCAGTAGATCCTACTGGCGGTACGAAGGTGATTTTTTAAAAAATTTCTTGTTTTACCAACAGGGAGAACAACCAATACATAATGTGTCATATGAAAATAAATGGGTGTGTTCAGTTTGTGGAGCATCCAGAAAATGTAGGAATTAAATGTATGGCCCTCTACAATATTTAGTCATCTACAATTCGAAGCTAGGATACTCATGGTGACTTTGGATGCAAATTGTGGGTTGTCTCCCATACCTATGCAGTTATTAGATTGCTTTCGTCCAAAATCGAGCCTAGTGAAACCTCCGTATGAGTTGAAGAGCTAGCGCCCTACTGACTAAACTACTTGAAGAAACTACAATTCTAGAACTTTCTAGACTTCCTTTCTATGTTTCTGGGATTAACAGTCGTTGTTGAGTCCAGGGACACTTCCTTATTGAAATCCACGCTAATTGCTAATGACGGTGTACCAACTGTGCTTGGGTTTTTTATATCTGTTGGAGAATGGTTGTAAGTCTATCCCCAAGTTCTTCCCCATTCCACCATATTTTTCTCTTTGTGTCATTTTACATTAAACAAATATTACAGATTCTCTACTGACTAAGTGCTTCAGTTTCATAAGTGGCAGGGGGGAATCAATTGCGCCTTCCTCTTAAGTAATTGTTAATGCATTCTCTTTCCTCTTTTCTAGTTGTTGAGAATATGATATCAAACTCTTGATTCACCATATTTTTAAAGGAAGCCCAGGATGTGTCGGGTACATTCGAATACTCACAAAGACACCATGTTAACTTGCAGATGTCTAAGCTTAGAGATGGCAGGAGTCTGATGTTACTAATGATAAAGAGTCACTGTTGTTGGGATATTGGAGTGGTGTGTCTAGTGAAGGATAAACGTGAGCAATAATTTTGGACAGGGTATGGACTGAGATTAGTAAAACCAAGAGGACACGTGGCTAAACAGGGGGTTTCTTTTTCTCTGAAGTTTCCACAAAAAAGTTTAGAAGCTGGTCTGGGATAACTGGGTTGGCCCAAGGTTTATTGGCTTTGATAGTCTAGCACAATGTCTTCAAGATAATGGGCTGGTGATTGCGGGTTAGAATCAAAGTATCGGTAATATGGGCTTTCGATTGTAGTTTAGGATAATGTGAATAAGAAGGATGCATGGTAAATGTTATGCGCTCAAGGGGAGTGGGTGTTGTTGTATTCCATGGTGTGTTTAAGTTCATTGGAATTGGTGGATAAATTTTTTGTTGGTTGATATTGTGTGTTTTAGTTGGTTTAGGAAAACAATTGTGTCTACTTTTGTCCTATTAAATTGAGAGACATGTAAATGTGAATTTTTTTGAAAGGATTGGTTAAGCATGTTGTGTACTTGGGCTTAAGATTGAGTTGGGCCACAAAGAGCCACAACTACAAGACCTGTTTCCGTAAGATCGAATATCCATTTTGTGTAAGGGGACTTCTATAGGAGCCACTCCTTATTCATATATCCAAACATGCTAAATTCATTCTCATCTCAATATTTTCATCAATCTTAGCAAATTTTCCTCCCAAAGCTTTATTGTTCATCTTCAGTGTCCTCCAGGTAAGTGTGTATTTACTCTTATGTACTTACTTTTGATTACCTCTTTGGTTTGTCATGAATATCAATTACCGAAATCACGACTTTACAATTTACCAATGAATTGTGGAAATCTTGCTAATTAGTCGTGCAATTCAAAATCTTTAGGGTTCGAAATTGAATTTTTTTTTGTCTATGTCTCTTGTGCTCATTTAGGATGTCGACTGGTTGTTCTTAATCAATCGTATTACTGAAAAAATACAGTTTTAGTCTTCCGTTGGCCTTTGTACATGGTTCAATTATACTAACCTTGAAAGGTTTACTGCTTTCTAATTTAATGAATCAGGTAAACTAACTAACAAAAAATTGTGTCAACTAGATGTGTGTGTGTGTGTGTGTGTGTGAGAGAGAGAGAGAGAGAGAGAGAGAGAGAGAGAGAGAGAGAGAGAGAGAGAGAGACAGAGAAAGGTAATTAAACTAACATGGGATCAAAGATGATATAAGAGAGAGAGAAGAAAGTAGAAAATGGTAAAAAGTATTATTTCTTTCATTATGATACGGTAATTGGGGGAGTTCTTAATCAAAGGATCGAATTATTCGAGTGTTATGGAGGGAAAAAGAAATGTCTTATAGAGAAATAACATTAATTTGGCCGTAGCTCCATTTTGGTTCACATTTAATAGGAAACGTCTTTGTTTGGTGTTATCTTTGTAAAAAAAGAATGTTTTTTTTTTGAAGATAAGTATTAGTTAGTGATTTGTAAATATTTGAAAATAACTATTAGTTAGTTACTTTTGTTAAACACTACTACAAAGTATGACCACCAATAAATACAGCGAAACATACAAACTATTTAATTTAAAAATGTGATTTTTTAGGTTATATAAAGATGATCATATTATTCATTAGAGTAATATAAGTGTGAGATATAACGAGATAAAGTTTTTTACTTAGTTTAAATTCTAAATTTTAGAATGAGAGTTTTTAACTTATAGTATTAGTTTAAATATAAATATTATACCATGTTTGTCACTTTTTCTGAATATTACACTCCTTAACTCCTCCAACTTGTGAGTCTGCCTCACTTTTATCTCATTACCATATATTGGCCATATTAGCATCGCTCGCCCCCTTCCTCGCCCACATCCATATACCTCATGCTTACCGGTTCCGAATTTATGTCACACTATTTCTTGTTATCCTGACCATTTTCCTAATTCTCTGCAACCACAACCCTTTCCCCCTTGAAAAAGAAAAATCTCCTCTATTTCCTCTATGTCCTCCCTCAAGCTCACCGACACCCCATGCCTTATTCACCACATGATTCCGCTTCTTTTTCCATATCCAACCCAACAACTCTCTCTCTCTCTCTCTCTCTCAGTAAATATGACCTATGGAGATAGTGTGTGCTTGTTTGTGGGGTGGGATATGTAGTCGTGGTGTTCTTCTGGTAGTTTTCGTGGTGGCATTAGGTCGATTGTTGTTGCTTATCGTCCATGAAGCTAATATGTGATGGAGGTTATGCGTGGGTGGCGCAGCTAATTTGAGAGATGAATATAAACAAAAACAAAAAAATTATCTAAAAAACTTATGCTATGCATAGACACTACGCAAGAATGTCATGATGTTTGGGTCGTGTGCGTTGGGGCCTATTGATGGGCTAGTTTTTTTTATTACTTATCAAAATAATGTCTCAAAATAGTGTTGTTATACATTGGGTGTTCCACTTGCAACAACTTCAATACTTTTAATTTTATCTTAGGGAACTTCAATACGTACTTTGAATTTTTTGATAAATTTCATTAGATAAGATTATTAAGTGTAACAGGAGAATAGTTTTAAAGATTGGCTAGAAAATAAAATAAAAACTTTGTTATCTAGTTATAAAGATCTTGCAGATCAAATACCTAATTGTTAATGAACGTTTTATAAATTTGTTGTATAAAGTTGTTTCATAAAGTATTCACTCTAAATATTTGTGTTAGCAACTAATCTTATACTTTGTCATTTCATTTTGTTTTTATTTTGACCTCAGAAACATTGCAAGCATTAATGGATAGGCTGCAGGATCTCATCATTTCAGCAAACTCAAAAGGTTGGACGCCACTTTCATATGCAGCAAATAGGGGTCATCTGAATCAAGTTTGCTACTTCATTAAACATTTTCCAGATTCAGTAAAGAGATATGATGCAGATGGCTATTTGCCAATACATAAAGCTATTGCTGGAGGGAATATTAACGTGGTGAAAGAGTTATTGTCATGTTGTCCATACACATTAAATGATAATGGTCATAACATTCTTAGCGTTGCGAAAAGATATGGTAGCAAGGATGTATTCTATTATTTGAAGAATGAGAAACATATTCATGGATTTTGAAGAAATAGATTTTTCATACGATTTCAACAGGAGAAGTCATTTATCAAGAGACTAGCAAAAGAAATGCCAAGACTCCATGAAATAGGTGTATTAACAAGATAGATAAGACCAACGACTTATGCAATATTATGCCGCCATCATCAAGAACCAGCCACAAGGGACCACATATGATTATTGGTATATGATCGGGAGGACATTAAGTTAGATAAACTTTGTTAGATTGAGGCAGCTGTCAATTGTCAAGACCACTCCCACTTTTCGAAAGTTTATGTTGTACTTTATGTACCAGCTGACACATATTAGGTAACGCACTCGAAATATACTAGGTTAGTTATTTAAGCAGGTCAATATCTCATTTGCGAATTATCACTTGAACATGATTCATTCCTTAATTATATTGTTCTCTCCAAAAATAAATTCCATACATTAATTATCTTAATTTCTTTAGAGGTGATTCTTTCTATTTTAAATTCCTAGAGTTAAGTAAGTCAGTCACAACCATTAACTTAGTCTGGTTGTTTAGTAAGTAACTTATCATTGCCATAATCTTTACTCATCAGTCAAATACACTTCGTCATATCCTTAGTGTAAGGGCTATAGTCCTCTGACTCATATGGGAATTATACACAAGATGACTAAAAGAACCAACTGAGATGGTGTATGATTGTATGAAGCCACCATGCAATAGATTCAAGTAGTTTTGTCCTCAGCCTTGGACAATCTGAATATGAAACTTGATACAAAAATAAATGCAATTAATAGATTGGATGATGAATCTGTAGATCACTATCGAAGAGCCATTCCTGAAAAGAACCTTCTAAAAACTGACGTAATGTAAAGGGTTAATAATATTGAGGTTTAACAAGGGGAGATTCTCAACATCAACATAGGTCTAACCATAATAGTGAAGTCAACATGGATTAACAAGGTGGGTAATAACCTTCAAGGAGACCCTAGAATATTAAAGGAAAGACATTCATGTACTCCAACATGTTTAATAAGGTGGTATTTTCCCAATTCTACCTGATATGATTTGAAATTAAGAGTTTATAAATTCACCGAGTTATTCATGGTAGACAATATTGTTCAGCAAAAGGCTGAATGTTTTAACCTTTTGCAATGAGTATGTGGAAGACATAACCTGCAGATTTTGACTGGTTTATGATGACCCCATAGCTAACCTTAACAATCTTAAGTAGATAGGTTGTGTGAAGGAGTATATCATGATTGTTTTTGATATAGTGGCTAGCAAGCTACAACTTTTTGAGGAATACCTTTTAAGCTAGTTCTTGATAGGACAAGAAGACGAGGCAAAAAAAAAAAAAAAACACTTACTATGCATCACTCTTCAACCTTAAAACAAGTATATAAACTAGCCCAACTCATGGAATCTGAAAAAACTAGAAAGCACAAAAAAATCATACGACCTTTTCCAAAGCAACAATAACGTGACTTTTGACCGCACCCCTCAGACAAATCCAAAACCACAACTAGCAGCCCTCCAAATAGACATACGTACGCCACAAATAACACCCATATTTTACCCCAAACCACCACCGTTGAATTCCATACCATCTTCTCGGGAAATATTTTAACCACAACTAACATAAATCATGGATGGGCTAAACGCCTTTTTCTATTATGATGAGAAATTGGATTTTGTCCACACGTGTAGAGGTAAGAGACCTAGGTTTTACCACAAAATAATAGAAGAAGAGGATTTTTATCTATCAAAAGAGACAAAATATTTTACCAACCCCTAAAATAAAGTTGGATCACATATCAGTCAATGCCTTAATATGAACTCTAAATTTAAAACTATTAAGTTCACTAGACATGTGAATAAGCAGGATCATGTAAATAATCACCAACTTACACAAGAATATGGCCAAAGATTGGGTTTTAATTTGGAGAAACTACGTGCCATTACAATTAGGGCTTGTTCTCTTCAACTTATTTTCAGTTATCTTATCTTATCTTATCTG